>VZTB01013653.1:2006493-2053451 GCA_013397245.1 Thryothorus ludovicianus | reverse complement strand
CTCGCCCGATCCGCCGTGGGAGAAGGGTCGGCCCGGCCGGGCCTCAGGGCCGGAGGCTCCCGGGGTTCGGGGCGCGCTGCCCGCGTGGGCACGGCCCGCACACGCGGCACGGCGCCCCCGGCGCCTCGGGTTTGTGCCAGCCGGGGTCAGAGAGCGCCGTCCCTGCTGCTGCTCCCGCTCCCGGCCGCGGGAATGGCTTCCCGGTGGATGCAGCGCGGGATCCTCGCCTGCTGGCGGTGGCGTGGCTCTGGGAAAGGGAACGCCGGCATTTTGCTCCTGTGAAAACGGGGAACTTCCTCCTGGGGGTGGGGGGAAAAGCCGTATTTTGCCTTCTTTTGGGGGAAGCTGATATCCACGTGGGTGCTTGTGGGGCGGTGAGGAGACCGAGCCTTCCTGCAGGTGCGATAAGATAGCGGGGTAAGGCCGTTTTTTATCGTGTGGCTGTCAAAACAAAAGCAGAACTCGGCAGGGCTTTTCTCAAGGACCATGGTGGTGTTTCCTGCCTGGAATGCTCTTGGATACTTCACCTGCACATTCCTGTGACAGTTTTTGCGCCCTCATTTCGGTGTCCCTGCTGTGGTTCTTTCCATAAGTCCTGAGCCAGTTGTCGTGAAATACTTTCATTAGTTTCATTAGATTGTTAATTTACGGGTTCGTTCTCACACGTTTCACTTCATGTTAAGGAGAAATGTTAAAGATTGAGTGCTAATTAATACTGCTCAGCACAAGCTAAACACACCCACTCGTTGTGCAGCGTCAGTATATTTGACCATACGCTTTCATGTTAATATATTTTCTTATTCATGTCTTGTCTTATGAGTAACATAGTGATTTAGTACAGTAGGGAAATATGGGGCATGTCTGAACTTCTTATTTTACATTGCCTCAGTTTCTAAAACAAATGTCAAAATCTTAAGCATAGACTAGTTCTTGTATCATTTACTATTGTTTCTGCTTTGCTACTTACAGATGTAGTGATCTCCCATATGCAGTTTGAAAATCTGTTTTATCTTTCATTTCCAATTTCTTTGGGCATTCTAGTTCTTGGTGTTCTTGTTATGGTGTGACTGTATGTAGTCCATCAGCAATGGAACTGAGAGCCAATTCTTGAGCTTGTTTTCAATGGCAGCTGAACATGCTGCTCATCCTCACTTTTTTTCCTTAGCATTTTTCTCTGAGGTCTGGTGCAGTGTGATATGATAAAATGTTCACTGGTTTTGTGCAAAGTAACTAAAGCATGGCACTATTCCGAACCCAGACCTTGCCTTCACATCTCTCATTGAATAGTCTCTGGTTCTGTTTCAGTCTTTGTTCACTTTTAATGTTTTAACTTTTCTTTGTCTAAATCTGAATAACTCAGTGCAATTACAAATCCTTCTCAGTCATAATTGCCTTGACTTAGTAAATTATAGTCTACCTGTAATGCCTGTGAAAGTGCAAGCACATTGCACTTGTTCTACAGCTTGTACTTTGCTGTTGCCTTCTGTGACAGATAGCAAGGTCTGCATGTGGGCTGCTTTTTTTTTTTTTTTGTAATCTGGTGTGAGAGTGTGCAGCAGCTGTGTCAGCCTAAGAATGCTGACTTGGAATGCTTGTGATAACATGTTTTGTGTTTTATTTTTAGACATGTTCAATTTTTTGTTTTAAATGACATAATTGAACATAATGGGCAGCTTTTGGCTTCAGTAAATGATACTGACAGGGTTTTTAGAACATTTTCTTTTTTCTCTAGCCAGTAGTTTTTAGTCATTCTCTCCTCCCTTCACCTGTGTTGCCAGTCCGTTCTGGGAAGATTTTCTCCTGCCATACCATCATCATTCACTAATTCAAAACAGCTCTTTACCCTGTAGTTAGTAGCAAATTAATATTTTTATAGTCTGTTTTTTATCCTGTTCTTCTTGATATGGAAAAGAGAAGCACAGTCATGAAGTCAGATGCTTCTGAGTACCAGTTTCTCCTGCCCCTAAAGTGCTGACTGTACTGCTCAGTTGCTGGTGTGTAACATTGCTGATCTGTGTTCAGTGTCCTGAGAGTTCTACATCTGTTCCTGGGAATCACACCATCCTATTCCATATGTTAATTTAAATGCCACTCAGCTAACTGGATGTAAATATGTAACTTGAGTTCAGTCTGGTTTTGGGCAGTTTGTTCACTTGTTTCTGAGTTCTAAGTAGATATTATTATTTTTCTTTTGTGGACAGTTGTCATTGTAGACATCAACACAGTCCTGGAAATACTGGAAAATTTACAGGAGTCACTTTTTTTGTTTTTATGAAAATTGTTAAGAGCACTATAGAGTTTTGGATAAACTGACACTTGTCACGTAGATGGGAGCAGAATGGGAGGAGTGTGTGTCTTCATGCTGCTTCATTGCTTCAGTTCCCCCCACCTTGTACTCTTAACAAATGCTTGGTGTACATATTCAATTCTCTGACCCCTTCAAAAGTATTCTCCACAGACGGGCATTTTCCCATGAAAGTTAGAATTAGAAAGAAACCAAACTTGGGCTGTTTCATTGCTTACCAACCACAGTCTGATGCAGCGGCGAGTGTAAATTTCAGTCTGATTATCCCGCCAAGGCTGTGGAAAGTTTGCTGAGGAAATTGGCAAGAATTGCTTTTTCAGGCCGTATTTGCCTTGGTGTTTGAGAGCAGCCCGGTCCCACTGTGCTGCTTTGGAGCTTCAGGCTGGAGCCCAGCTGGAAGTGAGTGGCTGAGGGGAGATGGCCGGGCTCTCAGCACAGCTCAGCCCCCAGACCCACTGGAGCAGGGTTTGGGGGCTGGGGAGGGCAGCTTTGGCTTCTGGGGCTCCCTGTGCAACCCACAGAACTGGCTCACTGCTGCCTGAGGCTCATCTGGGAGATCCACAGTGGTCTGTCTGTCTGCTCAGGCCTCAGAGGAAGGGCTGACCCACATTAGGCACTTCCCTTGGGGAAACAGAGAGGGAATGATTCACCCTCAAATCCTCTTCACACTGTAAACTGCAGGATTTTAGTGAAAAGCACTGGGGTGCCTTCCCAAAGAATGGATCTTTATTTGAAGTAATGACAGCACCCAGTATCTGTCCCCAAGAAAATTACTCTGATTCAATCACCTTTATAGTCTTCAAAAATAAAGCCTTCAGTTTGTTGTTTTCTTTTGTATTAAAGTGAGAACTGCAGACTCATTATTCCATGCCTGTTGGCCTGTCCATGGGTGCAATTTCAATGTTCAGCCCTACTTTGTCAGTCTGGTCTGACAATACAGAACTGTTGAGTCACTTTAAATTTTTTTTTTTTTTTATATTCAGTAATTTATTTGAAAACAGCAGCTGTGTTAATAGGACTTTCTGGCTTAGAAAATTTAAAATAGTAAAGAAAAAAAATGAAATAGAAATAGCCACAATATGGTTGGCAGTGTGACTAATAGTTACATTCATTTATAGGCAATGAAGAATATCTTTTGACATTAGTTTAAAAATACTTTGGAAACGGAATAAAGAAGTAAGACCATCGCTTTAAAAAGGAATCACTTAAATTATTTGTACTTATGGTAGTAATGGATTTAAGGATACAATAGCATCTACTTTTTTGACCTTTGCTGTTGGATCTCCATCTTCCAGGTGTTGCAGTAGTATCTGGAGGATTCCTTCCAACTGAAGTTTATAGAAGGGTAGAGTTTAACACGGTAAATGGGCCATACACCCATTTATTCTTTTTTCCTTCAGGAGTTAGCAAGTCAAAACCTTTCTTCATCCAATAGCCATATGTGGTAAATATAGTCTGTAAACCACTGCAGGATGCTTTGGTTTGGTGAAGCAAAGGTGAGCTGGACATCCAACAGAAAAAAACTTCCTTTAATTAGAAATGTTGGAATTTTTTTGATGCAACTGTGCCTTTGCATTGTGTGGAAACCTGAAGTATTTTCAGGCTCCTTCCCAGTTATATCATTGAACTACTGATACTGCATTGAAATAATTTTGAACATGCATCATCTGTAGGGCTGCCATCCCTTTATTTAGTGAGATGGAAATGCTTTGTACTTTATGTCATTTATTTAAAAAAAAAAAGTTTGTAATCTGTAATATCTTAAAATCTTCAAGAGCCTCATAATTCAGTTGTCTTTGTTGTTCTGGAGCTGAAGGAAGTTGTCTTAGGTGTGCCTTGTTTGTAGGAAGATAAAAGTTATTGTTTTTTTCAGTATTATGAGTAAAGGATATAATAAAGGAAAGATAAATGTACTTTAAAACACTTTCCACCTTTTTTTATCTATCAAGACTTAGATTTAACATTCTCTGCCCTTTGCTGCAGATGTACAAAGTCTCACTGCAATCCAGTACCTGTCAATTTACCTTACAAAGAGCTAAGCAGGGAAGGAGGGGATTATAGAGAGGAATACAATCTGTAATTCCACTTCTTTGCATGCATTCATGCATTTGTGATTGCAGGAATATTTAATAATCTTGTACTCCATAGAATTACAGAGTTTTTTTAGGTTGGAAAAGGACCTCCAAGATTATTGAGTCCAACCATTAACCCAACACTGGCCCCTAACCTGTGTCTCTGAGTGCCACATCTACATGTCTTTTAAATATCTCCAGAGATGGTGACTCCACCACTTCCCTGAGCTGCCTGTTGCAGTGCTTGTCCATCTTGCAGCGAAGATAGTTCTGACATCCAGTCTAAACCACCCCTGGTGAAATCTGAGGCTGTTGCCTCTTGTCCTGTCTCTTGTTATTTTGGAGTAGAGCCAAATCCCCCACCTTGCTTATATCTTCCTTTCAGACAGTTGTAGAGAGTGATGAGGGCTCTCTTGAGCCTCTCTTTCTGGACTAACCACCCCCAGCTCCCTCAGCTGTTCCTGAGATCTGTGCTCCAGGCCCTTCCCAGCTCCACTGCCCCTCTCTGGGCTCTCTCAGTGCCTTTCTTTAGTGAGGGGCCCAGAACAGGACACAGCACTCCAGGTGTGGCCGCTCCAAGTACAGGGGGACAATCCCTGCCCTGCTCCTGCTGCCCACACCATTGCTGGCCCAGGCCAGGATGCCACTGGCCTTCTTGGCCACCTGGGCACAGCTGGCTCATGGTCAGTCACTGTCACCAGTGCCCCCAGGTCCTTTTCCACAGGACAATTTTCCTTATGCTCTGCCCCAGCCTGTGGCACTGCATGAGGTGATTGTGACCCAAGGGCAGGACCCAGAACTTGGCTTTACTGATCCCCAGCCCATGGATCCAGCTTGGCCAGATCCCTTTGCAGAGCCTTTCTATGTTCTTTATAAAGAATTTTACTTTTTTTTATTGAAATCTATTATTGGCATTGATACCATATTAGGAAATGCAGATGTAACTGTAGTTATTCAAATACTAATGAAACTCAAGATTAAAGAATGAAACATCATCTTGAATGTCTGCTCTTCTTGCCTGGTTTATTTTTTATATGCAATTACAAATTTTTGCTTTGAAAACTGGTTTGCATTTTACACTGTTTTAATCGTTTAATACAGCATATTGACATACAGTTTGTAAATGTATATTCTAATATCTTTGGAGTAATAGTTGTCACAATTTGACAGTGTGAACAAGGTTGCTTTGTTGTATAAGACAACTTGAAAAACTAAAATTTGGAGCTGTATAGATTCTTGTGTTCTTACTACAACATGCTTTTTTTGGAAACAAATCCATTTGCAGATAAATCACAATTTTATTTTTATACTGGAAAAATAGTAATGGGTTGGAAAGTTGATGTTAAAAATTTGTGATTTGTTAAATCAGTACCCTGTTACTTGTATCTCTGACTTTGCTCTGTTTGCCACATTGCTTAAAGGAGAAAAAATACAAATAATTTTGCATTTTTTTTATCTCTGCACTCCACTAGCAATAACTTACGGTATGTCTGTTCTCTGTGCTGTCAGTAACATGGTGTCTTATGAGTTTTTTTCTTTTTTTTTTCTTTAAGGTTTGAAAGACTCCCACTGCTCCTTCTTATAATTGGTGTATGTGTATTTAACCCTAAATTGGTGTATTTAACCCTGAATTGTGCATTATGGCAGACAAATTAACAAGAATTGCTATAGTCAACCATGACAAGTGTAAGCCAAAGAAATGTCGTCAGGAATGCAAGAAGAGTTGTCCTGTGGTTCGAATGGGTAAGAGATACAATGTAACAAAGTATTGAAGCAATTGGGGATCTTTTAAATAAATTCTGCTGGAATGAATGAGCTTTTTATAACTGATAGATTTTTGTATATCGTTCAAGGTTTTTGCATAAAGCCTTTAGAAATGTCACTAAAAGCACGAACAATTCTTAGTAACAATGATACTTTTCAAGCCTTTGGATAATCTGAAGCTTCAGTGAACATTCATCAGTTACATGTTCCTCTGTGGAATTTAGTAGGCAGGAATTCTGATTCACCAGAAACTTTACTGACCTTATCTTAATTTTTTTCACCAGGAAAACTCTGCATAGAAGTCACATCACAGAACAAAATAGCATGGATTTCAGAAACACTTTGTATTGGTTGTGGTATTTGCATCAAGGTAAATTAAACTTTATTTAAAGTGCTAAATTTTCCTTATTTTGCTATTATATTATATAGTGATGCATCCTGTAACTTGAAAAAGCAGTTTTCTTTCCTGGACTAATCAGACCAAGTTAACTTACTGTTTATAAAAAGTGAAGAACTTTGTCACTTGACTGAACTGACTGGGTTGCAAGGTGTGGGTTTTGTTTGTGGCTTTGTTTTTGTTTGTCTTTGTTTGGATTTTTTGTTTGTGTGTGTCTGTAGACACCTAACAGCAGAAAGATGTTTTTTGTGAAAGGTGGACAGTATATACAGTGTGCCTTATTTGTATTGTAGATTGACAGTCTAAATTGCAGACTATTAATTTGAAAAATGTGGTATAGAACTTCCTTGGCAAATGGGCCATGTAAAGGTGATTTGATAGAAGCCCATTTAATAACGTAAACACACAGCTGGGTGCAGTACAAAAATTCGGCTAACAAATTGTATGCACTTATAATCTGTAACTTATTTCATTTCCAGAAATGTCCTTTTGGAGCCTTGTCAATTGTTAACTTACCTAGCAACCTGGAGAAAGAAACAACACATAGATACTGTGCCAATGCCTTCAAACTTCACAGGTATTTTACTTTTCAAATATCGATGTAAAAAAAAACAAAATTCAAGTTTTATCTAGATAAAAGATAGTTTTCCTAACATCCAATCCAAACCTCTCCTGGTTAAATATGAGGCTGTTTCCTCTTGTCCCATTTCTTGTTATTTTGGAACTAAGTGTTCTTAGTTCTTATTATAAAGTATTATAGTGAAATAAAGCTTTAGAGATTATTTTACAGAGCTGCTTTGTAAAAACAGACTGCCCTTAAGTATTTCTTGTGCTCTTCTATTTTTAAGGACTTTGACATAGAATGGTTTAGATATTTGCAAGTTAACAAAGGCTGTAATAACCAGAAAGTCTAAAAATGGGTTGCAACATTTTACTTGATCATTTAATGTTGATGTGTGATGGGATAAATATAACACAAATTCATCAATGTTTTGTACAGGTTGCCTATCCCTCGTCCAGGTGAAGTACTGGGATTGGTTGGAACCAATGGTATTGGAAAATCAACTGCCTTGAAAATTTTAGCAGGAAAACAGAAGCCAAATCTTGGAAAATATGATGTATGTATTAGCAATAAAATAGAGTTAGCATTTTAGATAGCTGTGTTTATATTTTTGGACTGAATGTTTGTATCTGCCAATGTGATAGATTTGTGGGGATGTTGGCTCTGTCTGTTGGCAGCTTGTGACCTCCACACAGGACCAATTGTAGAAGGTTGTTGTTAACAAAAGGTTTTGTTGCTAACAAAGGCTTTCTTGCAAATTGTGTATATCTATCAAGAATGATACTAATTGTAATTGTAACTCACAAAAGATAAAAATCAGATGTAGGTTTCTGTCTTGAAGTCACACTTAAGAGCTTGGGGTATTTTTAATACTAGTCTTCAAAAAATGTCAGGTTTTTCTCCCTGCATAATTTACCTGCTCCCATCAGGGATTTCCATAAGCCCAAGTATTGGAGTTTTTTCTAAGTTACCTTTTTTTTTATCTGAACAGCTCAAATGTCTGTGAGCACTTACCATGTATCCTTGGGATCACTTAGGCATATTTATCTTTGATTCTTTTGAGGAAGGTTTCTCACAAAGTGTGTTGTTATTGTAAGTTGTGGTTGAAGGTATTTCCCATTGTGCACTTGAATACTGAGCTCTGAAAAATCCTTAGTTTCTTCATGTTGGTAGTTACTTAGAAATAAAACTTTTTGAGAACCAGACATAAAACAACGTGTAATCTGCTGATATTTGTGGGAATTCATAATCCATTGTCCTATATGTTTACTCCAAGTCAAACTGCAGCCAGTGAGCAAAATATTTTACAAGGGCTTCTTTATGTAGCACTACTCCAAAGAGTGAATATATTAGAGAAAAGGTATAAATAATATCTATTGAGACTCCTCTGAGCAGTATTTCACATGTTACTTTCTTACCTTCAAATTGCGTGGGGATAATTAAATTCTGATGCACACTTTTGTCCTTCAAGAAGCACTTGTAGGAACAAGTGTGTTCAAACTTTCTTCAGCAATTTCTTTACCTGAAAGAGTAATGTTTTAATAAACTGCTCATTTCATGGCTGCTGCCTAAAGCTGCAAACAAATAATCACTTCCCAGCCACATTTTACATTCTCTTTCAAGTTTGGTTTATATTATTTTGTGGACTTCTTGTTTCAGGTGGTAGTATTGCAGAAATAGCAAAACTTTTGACTTTCTGAATGTGTACTTAATTGAATTACCATGCTTCCAAAATCAGACTTTGCTGTGAAGGAGCCATATCAGTATGACCACAGAAATACGTGGTATGAATTGAATCTTCCATGTTGCTTCTGCTCTAAAACTGATGAAGCATTTCCTCTGTGTATTTGCTTGGTTTGGAAATATGACTGTGTCAGTCTGATTCCATACTGTTTATCATCAAAGTAATTAACTCAGCATCCCTCAGAGTAGGACAGTGTGCAAGAGGGGTCTTTTCCCTGGGTGATTGCTGTGAACAGTTCCTTTTATTTTCAATTTGTCATTTTTTCTTTGTTTTCTCCTTCTGTTTCCTTGGAGATGTTTGCTAGAAGCAGAGAAAATTACCAATTTTGTTGCCTCTTCTGTGCAAGTTTGTGCTTTTATCATTCCAGTCCTTTTCCTTTAGATTGGCTATATCAGATAGCTAATAAGTGTGGTTACACTAATCCATGCTGTCATTTTTCCAATGAAGTTGTTTCAGTTCAGTAGCTTCTTAACTGTGCAAATTTAAATATTTTTTTTAAGGCTAATGAAACCTAAAAAAAAAAAAGGTGTCTAAACTTTGTTTTTAGAATATTTTTGGGGGCTTTTTTGATGTGTTATCTTACAAGCATATTTATTCTATTTGCCTTACTGATTGGAATTTAAAATTAGGATTTCTTACTAGCTTTTTAAATGGTATAAGTAAACCCAGGCTTTATTTTTGTCACAGGATCCACCTGACTGGCAAGAAATTTTGACTTACTTCCGAGGATCTGAATTACAAAATTATTTTACCAAAATCCTGGAAGATGACCTTAAAGCTATCATTAAACCTCAGTACGTGGACCAGATCCCTAAAGCTGCAAAGGTGAGACAGTTCATGAGTTAACAGAAAACTGGGAGCTTCTTCTGTAGTACTTCTCATGTGTTTAAAGGTTTTATTTAGCAGCACAATTCAGAGCTCTCTGAAATTTTTAATGTTGGTTGAGTTATTTTATTTTTATCATGCAGGGAACAGTGGGATCAATTCTGGATAGGAAGGATGAAACTAAGACACAAACTGTTGTGTGTCAGCAGCTTGGTAAGTAATTTTGTACAGGCAAATTTTAAAGCTTTTGAGAAGCATTTCATATTTACTGAAATCAATCATGTTACCACAATGTGATAGATATAAATTACACCAACTCAAAAAAAAGTGCAAAAAAGTAAAGGTACCTTAGTATAAAGCCCAGGGCATGCTGTATTATAAATAACACAAACAATACTTTCTGGTGGCAGACTAGTTGATAAATGCTAGTTAACAGAATCTAATGCAGTTTCTGTTTCATAGTAAAAAGTGCTTATTTTTAAATCTGGAAAAATTCCACTTAACATCTGCTGCTCTTGCTTGCTCACAAATGTGGCAAAATCTGAGCGTTTCCCTCAGGAGAATCACTGCATGTAAAAAATGTTATCCTAATTTATCATCCCCCTCCAAAGCTTGTATATGCCTAATTTTAGTGAGAGTAACAGTGACTTCTGAGATGAATACAATTAATGAGAACATCTGCATAGTCCAGCCCTAGTAATGTTTTGTATTTAGTTCTTACTAAATTCAGTAATTGCTAAATTCACAATGGGATTCTCTTTGGTGGAACTGGGTAGTGAGGGTGGGACTGCCATTGTGCCACTAAGGACATTGGCTTTGAGTCCCACTTAATTTATTAGTGACAGAATCTGTTCTTGAAATGTGTTTATTAAACTGCTTATACAATACCTGCTGCACCCATGTGCTGTAAGGTTTGAAGGACTTGATTTTCCTGAAAACCAGAACTCATCAGCCAAGTCTGACA
Organism: Thryothorus ludovicianus; assembly: GCA_013397245.1. NCBI lineage: Eukaryota > Metazoa > Chordata > Aves > Passeriformes > Certhiidae > Thryothorus > Thryothorus ludovicianus. Next base: position 2,042,818 of record VZTB01013653.1, on the reverse strand, counting down.
AGAAGTACTTTCAGAACTGGTACAGTTTCTTTTTAGGGCCAGAAATCTGTACCAAATATATGGTGGAAGAAGGAACAGGAATGTAATCCTTCTGGATGTTAAGAAGTAGCCATGCAACTAATGCTGCAGAGAAGCCATAGCTTGCTATGACTTAGTATGTATTAGCAGGATGATACTGATGCTGTAGAAAGTGAATGCTTATTGTCCTTCTGTTTTCTTTTCCTCTCTTTAGAATGTTTGCTATGTTTATATGTGTTTCTGTAGATAATAAAAATATGGATTTTTGTGTTGGTTGTAACATACCTAAAATTAACCACTTATTTGCAGACTTAACACACCTGAAGGAAAGAAATGTTGAGGACCTTTCAGGAGGAGAACTTCAGAGATTTGCTTGTGCAGTTGTTTGCATTCAGAAGGCTGATATGTATGTTTAATTTACTTCTGTTACACATTGCTTCTAATAATCTGTCTCAGAATATGGTCCTCAAATGTTTACACTTATTCTTAATAATAGTTTTGTTTGAAATATTGACAAATATGTAATAATTATTAAATAATTAAATAATGTTTTAAAATTATTTAAAAAGCAACTTTTGCCAACTCATCAACTGAAAGTCGTACTTACTTAATTTGCATTCTCTGAAATCTGTATACTTTTAATTATCTGAGTGGAAGTAGCTGATTTCAGAAGCCAGTGTTAGATTTCAGCATCACAAGCTCATAACCTCTCCCTAATCCCACCTAAATGTGTCCTGTTGGACAGCACACCTCCCTTAGCCTCCCCACCTCTTGGAACCTGAGTCCCTCTTCTCCTGTCTTGAAAGCAGGAAATTGCTGTCTAATCTTTTTTGTTTCCTGGCTCCTTGGGACCAAAAAAGCAAGATCAAAAGAGTTACAGGAGTTTGGTTTTTTTGCTTTCATGAATTTTTGGTTGGTTGGTTTTGTTCTTGCCCTGCTGTTTTTTGTTTGGTTGGTGTGAATTTCAAGTGGGTTTCCTTGTTCAGTTTTCTCTTCTTGGAAGATGTCTTTCTTCCACTTTTCTAAAGTATTTTTGCACTTTTCAGTTGATGTTAAATTTAAAGTAGCTCAGAGTGAATGCTTGGGAATCCTAACTGCTGATTCTTGTAACTTTTGATAACTTTTTCAGTACTTTTGGCAAAGCAATACTTAACTCAATTTCACATGACAGTCTACAGAGAATGAAGGCATGTGTGCACAATTCTCATTTTTTGTTTCCCTTTCTCAATATAAATAATGATAATTTTTTATTTCCATTCATTTAATAGTTTAAATGTTAATACTATGTTTGAATAAGTAGAAAGCTTGCATTCACTAAGACTTCTCTCTTCCTTTTGGGATTAGCTTCATGTTTGATGAACCTTCCAGCTACTTGGATGTCAAGCAGCGTTTGAAGGCTGCCATCACTATTCGGTCCTTAATAAACCCTGACAGGTAAAAAAATACAAGCTTCAGATGTTTTGCCAGACTGTAATAATGCATGACTGCTTACAGAGGGAAGAAACATCCAGTCCATCCCCTCAGAAGTGCTCACTTCTCAGCATGGTACACTAACAGATGTTTCAAATATTCCAAGTCAGTAATATTCTATTGTTCTGCATTTTAGAAACTTATTTCCTGCAGTTTCTTGTCCCATTTCAAAACTTTTTAGTAAGGATGGGAAAATACAGGTGGTTATTTTTCACCTGAATACTGCCATTTTATCTTTTCTCACAAAGATTTTTATTTTCTTAAAATGTGCGAAGTATTTTTCACTCAAATCAATCGACATCCTTCCACTTACTGTATATAAAGAAGCTGCCAATTTACACTGAAGATGAATTTTCAATTTATCGTTTGCAATTTATTGGACAGTTTAAAAAATGCTTGTGAGGGATTTGAGGTCTCTCCTTTTTTAGTGTAAAATGAAACCTTATTAACTAAAAATCATCTTGATAGCTCTTGTTTATGCAAGACTAGAGTAAGGGAAAAAGAATGAAAAATGTTTTGCATTGAAGTAAAAAAGCATCTCTCTGGCTTTGTTTTTCAGGTACATTATTGTTGTAGAGCATGATCTAAGTGTGTTAGATTATCTCTCTGACTTCATCTGCTGCCTGTATGGTGTGCCAAGTGCTTATGGTGTTGTTACCATGCCTTTCAGTGTAAGAGAAGGTAATTCTTGCCATATTTCTCTTTAAACATACCCAGAAAAGACAGCAAAATGCCAGTTCTCTGCTATATAAACATGTCCTTTTCCTGTTACAGTTCAGCAATGAAATAACTGATTTTTTGCAAAATTTCTGTTACATGATACTAAATTTGTAACTGAACCCAAAAACCCTTCATTATGAAATGCCCTTTTTCACTTGCTATAGACATCATTTTGATACTTGAAGGTGTTTTTTAAACAGTGGAGTTACACAAAAGACCCTATAAGTAGTAGAGAGGTTGCACAGTACAGAGAAACGTAATGTTCAACTGAATTGACCCCCACTTGTGGTACTGAGACTCAGTAAAAACTGGCTTTGAGAAAGTGGGCCCAACAGCAGGATTCCTTTAAACCCCACACACATCACTAACAGTGGGTTTTCAGGAAGAGCTGCTCCAGCTATTCTGTAGTTTAGTAAGGCTCTTCTTCATTCAATTTGCAATGTGCACACCTTAAAAGAGGAGGTCTTGTTGTTTCTTTTAACACAGCATTTAAAATCCAGCATTCTCATTACCTGAATGTAATTTACAGCCAGGAATTGAAATTCATTTTGTTTTACTTTGCAACAGACCTCTTTTAATGATCATCTTTCCTTCCATCTTAGGCATAAATATTTTCCTAGATGGCTATGTTCCAACAGAAAATCTAAGGTTTCGAGATGCATCTCTGGTATTTAAAGTAGCTGAGACAGCTAATGAAGAAGAGGTTAAAAAGATGTGTATGTACAAATATCCAGGAATGAAAAAGAAGATGGGAGAATTTGAACTATCCATAGTAGCTGGAGAATTCACTGACTCTGAAATTATGGTGATGTTAGGGGAAAATGGTAAGTGCAATTTCTGTTGGAAACTGCTTCTCCAGTCCTGAATATGCTTCTGAAGCCCTTCTTCACTTTGGGAGCCAGGCTTCAAAATTACTGGGTTTGAGTCAGGTTGAGCTGCTTGTTTCCTGGTGAAGATACCACAGCATGAGTCCCCTGACTATAGGAAATAGGAAGTTACTGAGTGCTAACAATGCCACCATGTTTGTTACCCCATTTTAAAAACTTAGGTGGCAGTTTTAAGATGTCTCTTCCATTTGAGAAAGCAAGTTGTAGCAAGTGCTGCAAGTTAATATAGGAATTGTCAAAGCAGACTAATTTTAAAATGTATTCTTTATTAAATAGTCTTCGTTGTTGTTGTATCAGTGACTTTAGAGGTTTAAATTACTGGAAGGTGATTAATGTGTAACTTGTATTTTAGGAACTGGCAAAACAACATTTATCCGAATGCTTGCAGGAAGGCTTACACCTGATGAAGGAGGTAATGTGTTATATCCAGGCTGAAACTTATTTTAAGGATACTGGAAATTCTCTTGTCTACATTATTTATTTTGTCTTTTTATAGGTGAGGTCCCAGTCCTAAATGTCAGCTACAAACCACAGAAAATCAGCCCTAAATCTACGGTACATTTCAGCTTTATTTATTAAGTAATGTGTTTGCTACAAAACACACAGATAGAAATTCTTCTGTGCCTATTTTATATTTGTGTCTATTTTAGATAGATTTTTTTTTTTTTATTATTCTGTTTCTGCTTGTTAGCTTGTGGTGCGTAAAACTGAATAGCAGCCTTTTCCTTTTGCTAGGGAAGTGTCCGTCAGCTGCTGCACGAGAAGATCAGAGATGCCTATACACACCCCCAGTTTGTAACTGACGTGATGAAACCTCTTCAGATAGAAAACATCATTGACCAGGAGGTATTCATTGCTTGAATCAACAGCTTCATTGTCTTAGCTCTCAACCTGTACCTGAACTAAGCATGGCCTTGTTTCCCTCACCCCACCAGGTTCAGACGCTGTCTGGTGGTGAGTTGCAGCGTGTGGCATTAGCTCTTTGTCTGGGTAAACCTGCAGATGTTTATCTGATTGATGAGCCCTCAGCATATCTGGACTCTGAACAACGTCTGATGGCTGCCAGAGTCATTAAACGGTGAGTACACATGGTGGGCAAGGAAATGAAATTTGCAGTGGTATTACAATGAGTTCACATTACTTTCTCTTCTTTTTTTCCCCTCATTTCAGTTTCATTCTCCATGCTAAAAAAACAGCTTTTGTGGTAGAACATGATTTTATCATGGCTACATATCTTGCTGATCGTGTGATTGTTTTTGATGGCATTCCTTCCAAGAACACACTGGCAAACAGGTAAGAGATTAGTTGAGATTACTAAGCAAGATTGTCATCCCTGCCTATGGAAATTTAAGCTGCATCCCAGGCTGTCATAAGGGTTCTAACTTTTGTTTTGAATCATGGAACAAAAAATAGGATTGATCCTCACTTACAGGCTGCCTAAACCAGATTTGAGGCAAGGTTGGGGAACATAACCAAACCCTCAAGAACTTAAACCAGCCTTAAGCCAACTGCGTGATGGCTAAATAACAATCAGAAGAGATTAAGAAATGAGAAAGCTACCAACTGTAAACCACTCTTATGAAAATAACTTTCAGATAAATTAAAAGAAAGCAGTGTACTAACGGTGCCTTTATGCAGATGTAGTGAAGGGCAAGTCTTGACACCAACATGCAGTGGGCAGTTTTACTCTTTCAGAGCTGTCTCTTTTGATGTCTACTTTTGTTCCTGTAAATAATTTCATGTAGATTACAGAAACTTTTTGATGAGCAGCCTTATCAGAAGCCAGACTGTTCACTTAGAACAGTGAGTACTTGGCACAAGCCAGATGAAGTAATAAACACAGTGGTCTGCCATGTATCTGCAAGCCCCTGCTACCCTGGCTTTGGTGGTATTCCTTCCAAGAACACACATGTTGGAATTGAAAAATCACAATCATTCACTGATATTGAGAAAGTTATGTTATGATCTTTGTTAGATTTTGCTTATGGTGCAAGTGTTGGAGGTTTTTTCCCTTGAATGTGAATAAGTGTGTGTCCTGGTTTAGAGCAAATTTGGGAGAAAACCTCCAAAGGGCTTCCTCTAGAAAACAAATTCAAGTGGCTCCTCCCTTAACCCGTTCAGGAAAGAAGAATTTCCTCTGAGAGGAGTGGAAAACAGTGTTTATTTAACAGGCAAAGCACTCCCCAGCACAAAAAATGAACAACACTGAACAACAAACCCTCTCATTGCCCCTCAGAGATGCCAGTTTCAGAAAGTCTCTCCCGTGGCTGTAGCTCGGCTCAGTTGCTGTCGGTCCCTCAGGGCTGGGAAAGGCCGGGCCCAGGCCAGGCCCGGTGGGACACAGGTGGGAGCTCCTGGGGCCCTTTGGGTGTTTAGTCCAGAGCAGGTTCCAACAGTTCCAAGAAAAAGGAAAAAAAAACACAGTCTGGAGAACTTCTCTGCCTCAGCCAGCCAAAAAACAACAAAAAGCAAAGGAGAGCTCTGTCCCATCATCCACACTGCAGACAGCACAGGCCATGTGTGAGGGAAAGCTGAAAACTCTGATCTTTATGTTTAGAAAACAACCACCTCCAACATTCCATGGCGTCTCCTTCAGTCTCAGATCCAGTTTTTAAAGGAACAAGACTTACTTCTGAGCTAAACAGATGAAGGGCGATACAATGTGTGCCAGCACACACATGTAGGTACAAAACAAAAAAAGGAAACAGCTAGAAGATGCAGTGAGATACTTCTCATCTTTCAGCAGCATTTGAAACAGAGTTTGACTAAAAAATTTAGCACATCCTGGTGTGTCAAATACACCTCACATTTGCATTTTCATACCTGAGTGAGCTCAGGATGGAGATCAAAGTTGCCCGTAATCATATGATATAAAATTTCTGAAAATGTAGCTAAAATATTCTTCTCTCTCAACAGTCCACAGACTCTTTTGGCTGGAATGAATAAGTTTTTATCTCAACTTGAAATCACTTTTAGAAGAGACCCCAACAATTACAGACCAAGAATAAACAAACTCAATTCCATCAAGGTAAGAGAGGAGCACCTTTATAGTGCAGGAGCTGTGATTGCTTAATATGAATCCAGATTCTAAAATAAGGAACAGAATTAAAACTGACAGGATGGTTCTGCTGTGCTGGAAAAAGAGCATTTGAAACCAGTAAGAGTAATAAGGGAAGCAGAAAGAAGTTTAGATAAGTGTCTTTTATTTCAGTTATGTTCAAGTCTGTCAAAAACTACTTCAAGTAATGGTGACCTTTTTTCTCTTCCCAAGGATGTGGAACAAAAGAAGAGTGGAAACTACTTCTTCCTGGATGACTAAATATTGAATCCCAGCATCTTTTTAACTGGCATCTAGACATGAATATTGGAATCTAAACAGCTGTGATGAGATGGCTCAGATCAGGTTTTAGAACAATTAATCTTTTGGAGCTTAAAATCTCTTGCTGCATTTAACATCTGAGATAGTAGCAGTAAACATCCTAGTCTGAGTAAAACTGCCACTTTCTATATTTTGGTGACACAGCCCTATTTTCAGTGTAATAATTTCAAAATAGACCACCTTGAAATTGTGCAAATGGGTCTCCTGATTTTTCAAAATTTAAGGGAGGTTTTCAATTCAATATATCCTACTCATGTACCAAGTACTGACTAAATTTCCTCATTTTAAAAAATAAATCTTTGAAGCTGTTTTCTGTATAAGAGGGAAGTTTACTAAGAATGTCATGCTACAAGAGCAACTCCTCTTTTAAAAACGTTTAATCTCTCTGGCTGAGGGTTTCAAAAATAAAATATTCACCTAACTTCCAACTCTTCTGTGACACTGCAGAATTTCTTCAATTACTAATTCAGAAGTATGTTTATATAAAGTCACACACCCTTTTCTCACACTGTAGTGCACACAGAAGATGCAGTACAAACATTGTAAAAGAAGGTAGCTACACCTTTTTTAATCGTGTCCCTGTGCATGTTCTCAGACCTAGTGAGATAAAAATAATCAGTGAAATAATCTTAAAGAAATATAAACATCCTTTCCATCTTTCCAACTCACTCTTCCATGGAGTTTTTATATAGCAAAGATGCAGGAATTACTTTTTCCTAAAGTAAACGCTTTGATCCCTACTATGACAAAAAAGAAAGTAAATTAAAAAAACCTTGTTAAAAACTTACTTCAATATACATTAAGGTCCTTCAAGGAAGCAGAAGAAAAATTTGATGGTTCCTGCTTACTTAAGCAGACATGTAAAAAACAACTTTCAACTATGTATCTTAAAAGTAAGGAAGGGTATTTTCCATTCAACAGTCTTTGCCTTCACCGGCAGGTGAGAAAACATGGTTTTGTTCCTTGTTTACATTTTTGCCTTAGAACCTATAGAAAGGAGTGGAGGTTTTCTGTGGGGTTTTTGCTATTCTATGTGTTAGTACCATGGTTATTTCATAACCTTGGCAGTACTAAGCATTATATACACAGTACCTCCCTCTGTCTTGTAACAGCAATGCACCTGTACTACACCAGCAGAGGGACTCCCTAAAGAATTGCCAGGTATTGGATACATCCTTATACAACCACCCTGCTCAGACAAAAGCTGCCAAGGGCTGACTAAACTTGTTCTCTCCTTTGCACAGCTTAACTCCCTTGGAACTGGAGTTGGGCAATCATCTCTTATCAGTTGTAATAAGGATAAGGTAAAGGTGTAGTTCAGCTGGATGTCACAGCTCATTATATGCTGAATATTGCAGCATCCTCCCATTAATGTATGTAATCTAAAACATCTTGCCTCAGGCCAGAGTTTGGGCCAGTCTACCTGTACTTCAGCAAGAGAGGAAACTAGACTTACTTGATGAACATTGGAGAAAATAAATCTACACCTTCCAGTCCTTTACTGTCCTAGAGTAGGACCAATTCAGTTTATGGCTTCTTTTTGTTTGCTGCTTGCCACATCCTGTTCAGCTTCCTTCAACTTGCTTACTACAACTGTCTCTGTAAAAACAACACTTCATTTAATGCCATTGAAAAGGTTTAAATATATAAATATAATTTAGAAAGCAAGTGAAAAGACAAAACATTTATTTTAATTAGGGTTTTATACATAGCATGCATCTGAAAACAAACTTTATCATGTAACTATCACTCTGGTTTCTGCACCAAGGGTGTACAATCTCAGACACAATGAATGAGTACCATCACCTACACTACTGTATACAGAGATATAAAAATATACACAACAGTTCAATTTTACAGAGCAACAGAGCTGAGTGAATACTGTGCACACTGCACTCTCCGAGCCTGGACAGCTGAACATCCAGGCTGCAAAGGCAACAGGAACACTGCGGAGATCGCAACTGGCCTCAGAAGAAACAGCATCAGAACTCTGACACAGTGTAAAAATATAAGGCAGAAGCCACTTTCTTCTGAATTGTAGGGAAGAGCAGAGCACACTGAGACTCTCCATTCTTGCTTTTAAAAGTAGTTCCAGCAAGGAGTTGTACATGCAAAACATCAACAGTGCAACAACAAAAGAATACTGAACAGTAGCTCAATCGTACAAACTTAAAAAAACGTAACACGTACTTTATGCATCTCCTCACAAAATATCTAGGATTTGTCAGTGCATTAGTGTTAAAGTGGCATTAAAAAAACTTCTGCGATTATAACAGATGCAGAATTATTTCGGAAATGCATAGCATCTACATTTTATTGTCTTTGTAATTACTCAGTTGGCATAGGCACCATTCTAGTCACACCAGCATTAAGAAGAATTCATGGTGGAAACAGCCATTCTTATCAGTTCATACACAGGTATTGACTGCTTGTGTTGATTTTGATTTCAACAAATAAATGCTTTTCAAAATTCAAAAATATACCCTATGATTATGAAAAGAACTATATACAACATACCTAAGACACAGGGTTAGCTGGCTGCCATACGTGTAACACACAAGAGAAACATTCAAGTTTGACAGATATTTTTTCTTTTTGAGATGAAAGGCCTTTGGGTTGGAAGCATATCAGAGACAACAGTGCAGTAGGCTGAGAATTCCTTTAGCTCAGTTCAGAACTAAGGCATTGTATGATAAAATATACATTTATATTTGGTGCAATGTTACTGTCAATTTTAGAATCTAGATCACATCAAACGCTGTCATTTGTCACTCTAGTAAACGCACATACCCATCTTCTATCACAAACGCAAACCTTTGTGGGGAGAAAAATTATCAAAACACTAAACCTATTTTTTTTTTCTAATTTGACATTGAAGAAAAACTGCTAAGCCAGACAAACTAGAATCCCCCCAAAAACCCTATGGTAGGACTTGACATCCTCCTAGTCTTTACTTGCCAAAAATTAGCCAAAAATTAAACGTATCATTGAACTTCACTAAAAAGAAATTAGGATTTTAAACTGCTACTTCAAATTACTTTTTGCTTCTTAAATTTTCCAATTATCCACTCATTTTATGCTTGCTGCCCCCTCTGATTATCCCCCAGTGTTGCCCTTCTCCTGTCATTCCTATATGGCTGCCCTCTAAAGTTCCTCTGATACTGGTAGCCATCATCTCTGCTTCTGCTGGGTGGTCCTTTCCAGGCCTCCTCGTTTCTTTGGAACTGGTATCCTCCCCTGCTGGAATAACCTCTGTCAGGCCTGGGCCTTCTGCCTCCTCCGTAAGTCTGGTTATAGAACTGCTTGGATCTGCCACTCCTCAGCATGTCAGAAACCTCAGTGTCATCTTCAGAGCTCTCTTCCCTCGTTCTCTGGGCCCTGCTTTCCGCCTGCACGTTCCCAGCTCCCTTGGACTCTCTCCCTTTAGCAGGCTTCTCCTTCCGGCCGGGCGTGCCGGGTTTCAGTTCGTTCTTGGCGGGTTCTGCCGGCGGGGGCTGTGCGCTGGGCGCGGCCGCCGGCCTCTCGGGGCCCTGTGTCTGTGGAGGGCGGTGCTGCTGCCCCGCTGCTGCTTTCGGCTTGGGAGCGGCCGAAGGACACGTTTGCTCCAGCTGAGGGGCCCTGGCTGAAGTGTCTTTCGGGGTCCCTGCAGCAGCCACTGGGAATGGGACGGTGTTGGAGCCGCTGCCGCTGTTGGTCTTCTGGAGCTGCTCTGCACAGTTCACTCCAGGAGCTGGAGGGCTGCATTCTTTGCCCATGTACACGCTGGCAGAGGTGCCAGCTGCTGCCTCTTTGTCCTCAGGTGACAAGACAACATTAGGTCTCGCTACTGAATTCTCAATGAAACCTTGAACGGGGTACCCATACCAGAAGTGAGGAAAGAAAGGAGGTGCTATTGGAACAGCTCCTAGGAAGTGGTTGTGTCCAAAGGGCGGCTGTGGGAACATGTTTTTCCCCCTCAGGGACTCCTCGTAGTTCGCATGGAGAGTTTGCACTGGATTCTCTGGTTCGACACAGACCTGTCCTTGACTTTCTGTCACCTGAGCTGAAGGTATGATCAGAGGCAGTGATGGAGATCTGTCAACCTGTGGAATCTGACCATTGGACCTGGCCTCAGTCTGGACAGCAAAGTGCCTGTTTGGTCGTGCAGTTTCGTTCTCATTCTGAGTGGGAGCAGCCTCCTGGAACCAAGGGTTGTGTGGATACACAGGAAGGGACACGTTTGGGTACATTCTACAAGCAGCTAAATAGGCCTGGTGCAGGGGGTACAGGTAAGAATGGGGTGCCCACATGGGACAACTGTATGCCTGTAAGACAGCAGGGAAAAAAAAATTTAAAATCAGTTATTTGGTCTTTTGAATGTTCAGAGAGACATAAAAGCACCAGTCATTTACCATTTCAAAACAGTTAATTATAGAGATAAAAGTTAATTTTCTTTACAGTTAGTCCCTTCAGTTCTAAATTCTACAACTCTAGGATGCTGTTCTTATTTTTTGTTTTCCTTCCAACTGCAGTTGAAATGGGCAACAGTTATGACCAGTAAGAAAACTTAGTAACAATTCCTATATGGTTACAGACATAAAGCTCTAGCTACGTGTTTGAGAAGAAACATTTTAAACTCATTTTCCAGAATCACACATACTAATTGGCAAGTTCTTCTACTAGGCCTCACTTTGCAAAGGTCACAACACTGAAGTTGTCCACCTCAGGTGGTGACCCCTTTCCTTTTCTCTACCTCTCTGTTAATGAGCTGGACTCCGCAGAAACAGTCCCTGGAGCAAACCATCCTAAAAAGCCTTGGCAGACCTCTTCCCCCAGGAGCCCCCTCCTTCTCAGTGTGCAGTGGAAGGGTCTGGAGCAGAGCAGCAGACAGACTATGCAGAGGGTATTTCCCAGGCCTGTTGTACCCTGTGACACCAGTGGAGCAGCAGCAAAGCCACTAGAACGTGGGCTGGGACCAGCAGATGGTGCTGAAGCACCAAAACAACAGGCTAGATCCTAAACAACCCACACTAGCAGTAACACGTGCCAAGCGTGTCATCTTAGGAAACTCACACTGTTTAAATGCATTGTGGTGACACTCACTAATTAATGACTTACAGATTTCCTGTAAAGCACTGAGACTTATATTAGGCAGGGGTATCAAATTTACATTGGAAACTGTGCTGAATATTCCCTCTTTCCATGCCCAGACACGAAAGAATATCATTGCCATGGCCAAAGTCCCATGACATAAGCCCAAGAGCTCTCAGCACCTTGCCCCAAGTCGTTTGCCTGACAGAAGGAGTAAGAAGGTAAAAAAAGGAACATTTTCATGTGCAGAAGAGAGAAAGCAAACAACTAGTCTTGCCAAGCAATGGAAAATGTTAGGATTGGGCTGAATTTCTTCTCCAACCACACACACAGATTTGCAGCACATGTACATGTACACACTACTGTAATTACTGAAAAAGTGGAATGCTGTTAACCTGAGCAGAAAGGACAGACATGCAGGTTACTTAAGGGATTGTCCTCAGGGAAGGATTCTGGGATCTGTAGTGCAGTGGCTTTGCCAGTACACAGCCAGGGCTGCAGTCTGAGGGCATTTTCTGATTCCCTATGCATGTCATCTGAAATAAGCATCTTCACAGTCCTGATTCGTCTGGGACTTTGTAAAGCACAATTTGCTAGCTGTGCAGCCATAGTTGGAAGTCAACTTTTCACCATGCTATTGACATGAATTTGATTTCTGCTGATTTGAACTTCACTGTGGACAACTGCTGGAATCCCAGTTAAGAGAACACAAAACAAGAAGCACCTCAGACTGAAAAATGGACTTGAAATGTACAGCTGCAGCAACAAAACTTCTGCACTCCAAGTTACAACAATTATTTACAAGCAATTTTTATAAGAAACATGAAAGCATTAAGAAAGTTCGAAGACTTACCTTCACACCAAGATTGAAGAAAAATCTAAGAATATTCTTATCTAAAAAAAAGAACAAAAATATTTATGAAGACCTAAAATATTTCACCTGATACAAAAACTGCATAGTTCCACTTCAGCAGAGAACACTGGTATTAAGTTATTGCTTGCATGTCTTCAATTGATTAGTTGGGGTTTTTTTGCCACAGTAAGCTATCTAGAACACAACAGCAGTTTAAATTTCAGTTTGAACAGTCTGTGAACTTCTTAAAGTAACAGTTCATTAAACAAACATCACTGTGCAGTCAGACATGAGATGTGGCATTCGTAGTATGCCAAAACCTTGTTTTCCCAGATCAGTAAGGAAATGCTCAAGCATTTGAATTACACGAGCAAACCTATTACTCTGACAGGAGCAGTTCTCCAAAGATAATTCTTTACATGCACAAAACCTCAAGTTATGGTGGGGCAAGCTAAGAACCACAAAACGATCCTACCAGGATTTCCAGGTTTGACCACTTGAAACAGTCACAATGTTGGCAATTCAAACTGAAGAGCTACAACTCAATTCAATATTCCCTCCCACATCTTAAATCACAGAATGACAACTGTTTGATGTTTTGACAAAAGAATGGCAACAGAACCAAAACAAGTTGTGTTTATCTACGTTTTAAGAAAGACCTATTAGGAAAAATGGTGTAAAATTCAGACTTCTCACCTTTAGGTAGGTCTTCCCCAGTACTGCACAGGGAGTAAGGAGGTGCAACGGCTCTTTCTCCCTTTTCATTAAAAGGGAATCCGGGGTATAGCGGATCCTGGTAGGGATTCAGAGTCTGAGGCAAAGGCATTAAAGGCTGGTTAACTGCTTGTAGCCACACAGGAACTCCAGCAACTGAAGCAGATGTTACCTGAGCCTGTGATACAATAGAGTCAGGTCCCGTTGCTGGTCCTGGCATCAATGAAGAAGCAGGTATTTGGGTTGGAATACCTACAGGGGAAAACAACCCAACATACACACATACATAAAAACAGAACAGGTATCAATGCATATCTATATATATATAGAGATCAATAATCACAAATGAAAAGACATCAGAAAAGCAGGACTCAAAATGGAGAGAACAGTTTTCAGAAAGAATGAAACAAGAAAGCTAAGCTTTCCAGAAATAGCTAAACTGATCCCATGTTTCTTTTCAAAATTATGAATGCCAGAAAGAAGTAGGAGAAAAAAATGGGGGAACTGAAACATATGTGAATCCCTGAAGTACTCATTCTGACTAGTCCTTTGGAGTCAGCTCTGAATCTGAGCTTAGATAACTCAGCTGCACATGTATCACAGACAAGTCAAGTGAGACAGGATTGTGTCTCATGTGAACAAAGCAGGCTGATCTGAAAGCTGGTTCTTGTACAAAAACAGCAGTGTGAGAGAAAATGCAGCACCTGATCTAACGTGCACTACTGATTCAAAGCTAACCCCACAGACCACAAGATATGCACAGCACACTAAAACTCATTACACTGGCTTTGCAGCTCAGGTCCAAATGGATCTCATTAGTTCCAGACATACAAGCCCCAAGCTGAGGCCTCAGTCAACCAAGGAGCCCTTTATTACATGGGACACAGAACACAAATACTTACCAGGTTTCAACATGCTGACAATGTGTTCTACCTTAAGCAGATCCTCAAAACTCAATGCTATCCCACTCAAGAGGAAAAATGGCCAATTCAGTACACAACCCTCTTATACCTTCAGGCTGGGAGTCAGGCAAACTGTACATACAGGCAATCAAAGACCTGTCACAACTCTCACTAGCTTTCAGCAGTGAGAAATTACATTCCTATGAATGCCTGCCTTTGGAATGTGAAATTATACGAGACAGTGTCTCCCAGGGGTATCTTCAACTTAGTAAGAACGTTAAAGTATTTTCCAGGGTTAGTAATTTCTGATTAATGTTAATATTTCTGCAAACCTGCTGGTCCGTATGTTGCTGGCTCACTTGGCCAAGCTGGCACAATGGCTGGTACAGAAGGCACTGCTGGAGGTAAATGCACCTCAGAGAAGACTGGAGAGGGTGTCGGAGTTACACTTGGCAAGCACTCAGTCAGGTTCTGTGAAAACAAACAAACCTAAATCCCATCATGGCTGGTGACCCTGATGACTCAGTCTTACCCAGACTACCACCATCCCCACAGGGAAGTACTAACTAGGAACACACCCAAAGAGACCTGAGCTGCATCACTGAATAGAGAGCTCTGCTCTGAGCTCTGTCCAGCCTGTATCACAGAGCCATCAGTGCTGGAACCATCCCCTCAAGCTTTACATTTAAGTACCTCCCACCCAAAAGAAAAGCCACAAGCAACTACCAATTACCTCAGAGAAACCTGAAAAGGAAAAGCTAAAGAATTTAAAGGGAAAAGCACAGTTACCTTGGTAGAAAGATATGAACTCTCAGAAAAGAATAGATATACTTTTACTATCAAGGGTGTTCTTTTACAATCTTTATGCTGGACATAAGAGATTCCTAACTGTAAATATGAAATTTTATCATTATCACCATAGAAATGACTGTAATTAAAAGCCAGTATTGTAATACATACGTGGCTGTGAAGAAGCTCCCCCTTGTCTGAAGTCTCCTGACTGGAAAACTTTGAAATCAAACAAACATTTCTTACTTGCTCAGCAAGAATCGGAGAATCTGTTTTTACTTGTTCCAAAGGAGATGAAGCTTTTGGATAACTCTCATCTTGACTATTCTTCTAAAGCAAAGTTAGAAACAACATACACAGCTAGTCTAATAATAAGATTAACTTTACAAAGAGTTATTCACAAACAGTAAACCACACTCTATACAAAGTGGGCTAAGCACCCATCACGTATTATACTAGTGTGACATTTTGCTCATTGGAAGGACAGCAAAGGTTAAAAGCCAACAAGAGGCCATGAATCTTCACTGAACTTCAGAGCTCAAGGTCTTTTAGCACAATAGCTATTAGCAAACATCAAATCTTCTGTGGTCCCATTATACTGAAAGTACAGACTGTACTAAGCAATTACAAATCCAGATTCGTAAGTGCTCTCGATAGCCCAGGTTTGAGGACTCCGATTGCAGAGAAAGACTAAGTATAGGTTACAGGGCTGAGGAAAGCTGACAGAAATACAAGCCTCCAGCCTTAGAGTATTTCACTAAAAGCTGTAAAGCAGCAGCAGCAGCAATCACAGCTCTAAAGGCAGCTATTGCTCTGCTAATCATGTATCAGAGAAGCAATAACATTAAAAAAAAATTTGGTCTTTTCTTTAAGATTACCTCAGATGAATTTGGCTCAAGCTTCTGACTTAAGTGGATCTGCCTGGAATTTGACTCTGCAACACCAAGACATAACCTAGTAAATGAACCATTACACCACTTATGGCTATCACAACTTAAGCCAGTTAGTTTGTCTTTCCAAAATTAAACTTTCAAAAACAGACCTATACCTTAGTATATATTACTTCAGAAAACTTAAATTTCTATTTTTACCAAAGATCTAAGCATCCTAAAACAAACAGTTGTTTGGGCAGTAACAGAGCAGCTACTTCAACCTGGCTCTACAGGAGTTCTTTACTGATGTTTGGAAATCATTTCAGTGATGCTTGGGGAAAACAGGAGTGAAATGCAGCTGTCCCTTTTAATACATTTATCCTAAATTGCCCCTAATGAAACAGAAGTTTGATAGTTTGATAATGAAATGAAGTTTGTAGTCTGCTTCAAGTGAAAGTGCTCTGATCAGCATTTTCATATTCAGGTGTTAAGGTAACAGAAGCTCAAAGTATTATCTACTTTTGACTGAGTAAAAACAGTTTAGAGTGTTGCAGTGGATTAAAAGAGCTAAAAAAGTTTTCAGACTGCTGTACAAAGTTTCATTTCTCAAGCACCAGTAAGCACTTCTGTGGGGAAGACAGTGCTAAAAAACAGTAATGACATAATAAGATCTGAATAAGTTCTTCACATTCTGGTTTATGTTCAGACCTGGATACCACTGCTTTTCAATCAAACTCATGCCCAGATTATCAATAGTAGGTACAGACTTTTTAAAAGCTTGCTCTATACTCTGTCACAAACCAGTATAAATGGAAACAGTATTGATTTTGAGAATTACTGCCAAATCCCCGGGCAGCAACAGGAATCCCTAAACACTGAGAAGGAAGTATACTTGATTCCCATAGGATGGTTAACTTCGTTTCACAAGAGGCAATGCAATCCAGAGCATCACAAAAAGCAGAGAAAGTTGGACATGCCCTGCCTTTCAGCCAAATCCATCATGACACTGGAATCTTTTATTTTCTCTCCAGCTTTCTCTATGTGAACACTCCTTAAAAAAGGTGAACGTTCCTTAAAAAAATTCCTTTGCAATTAGCAGAGATTTACTAATTACTTCCTCCTGGCACCTACAGCATTCATCTATTACTGCCATGTTCCACTTCCTCACAGAAGAGGAAAAGCTTGAAGGCCATGAAGAGAAGCAACTGTTGTAACTGACTGGGGGGAAGGAAAAAACCCAAAATTTTGACCATGTGACAGAGCTTTCTACTGTAAACAGGTTTGTTTTTCCATCCTTTCTGTACATCAACTTCTCCCCTTCCTGTACACCATGGTACCATGCTAAATCTTAACCAGGCCACAGTGAATATTTATATCTACTTTTCTCATAAATTACTCTTAAGGCTCCTCCCACTGGCACTTTCTGCCACACACTCTAGATTTTCAAAAGGATCTAATTTAGGGTAACTCTGATAAGTCTTTAAGTTTCTCTCATTTCTCTTCCCATTTATTATAAAAATCCCAGTCAGGAGTCTACTCTCTCAGCCACGTTCATGAAGCAGAGAAATGTTTTCAGTACTTTCTTCACAAACCACACCCTTGCAACCTCCAGCCCAGTTTAGTTAGGTACTGATACTTAGGATAACTCTTCCCTCATTGCCTAAACAGATGCCCCATCTTGAATAAATTCTAAGGCTGGTAACAAAACAAAGCAAACAAAAAAAAAAGCCATTATCTAAACCCATTTAGTTTTACCTTTCTCCTTCTGCTCTTCCACCTCTGCTGTCCACTTGCTGTTTCTTCTTTCACTATTCGAGAACTTTTTCTGGTTTACATTTTCCACAGTCTCTGTAGCAGCCTGACAGACTGACTGGTTCTGAAGAAGTTGACAAAAGCGGAAATAGCACTTCATGCAATCAGTCCAGTGACACTTTACCATCATCTGCTACAATACTATTATGCCTTCATGACAAATATATTTATGTCTGTAATAGGCAGAAAGAGGAAAGGGGGGGAGTCTGGCTCGGTATCCTGCAGATTCATCCACTCTTTCTCATTCATTGCTACATTTTGCCAAGTTCTCTTTACAGCATTCATGTCACTAGCTGACGTGACAAAATCTGTTTCACTGAGACAATAAATCACATCCTCATCCTGCAGGTGAGCAAATACAGCAAACTGTTACTGCTCACAGGGAGAGAGCAATGTCTGTCCCTTAGGCTTCAGTCTTTTACCTAGTTGTTCTTCCCAGCCTTGTTCTTGTTTCTGTTTGCCCTAGGATTTAAACCCAAAAATCCCCCCAGATCTCTAGAACAAACCTATGTGGAGAGTAGCTCTTTACCCACAGGATCTGCTCACTTCCCTGGATATGAGACTCCCACCCATTTTCATTGTAATTGCACCAATAGAATGATCTCTCCAAAATCCTACAGCTACAGATACTCATGTGTCTCCCATATTTAAATATCTCCCATATTACAGATACTCATGTGTCTCCCACACCTAAAGCCCTGGGTGGTGCATGTTCAATTATTCCCAGGATAAACTACTATGTGTATTTTCCTATCTTTAACACAGATAGCATTGTAGATACCCGTATTTCTAATTACAAAGTGAGTGCAAAATAAATATCCCTGATTTTTGATTTGCAGTGTGATTCAAGGCCAGCAAACCAACGGGGAATGAAAGGCTCCCAGACAAGTACGGCACTGTTAATGACAAGGAGTAGAGCCTACATTGCAGAGAGCAGGAAAAGCTTGTTCATCCCGCTGCTGGATCTCATAAAGGGAACGAGACTCCTCTATGGCCTGCTTCTCCCTGCGCTCCTCCGGAGACAGCCCAAAGTAGTTACAGTCCCTGCTGCCGTGGCTCAGCTCCTCGCTTCGCTCGCGCTCCGCTTTCCTGCGCGGGAAAAACCATCCCTGGCACTGAGAGATTCCAGGGCAAACCAACACACGCTCGTGGGTTAGGAGGAAGGGAGAACATGCAGTGATGGAAATAGAAACTCTGCTGCAGCAGCCCAAGTAACCAAAAGGTCACTACCAACAAATGCAGGCAAAACGCTCTTCTCATACTTCTTTCAAGTGGTAAGTCAGAACACAAGGCAGTCCCCTATGACAGTTCAGCAGAAGCTGAGGGAAGATCTCAGCCATGCCCAAGAAGCACATGCAACATTATTTTAGCCCCAACCGAAAAGAAAAACAACTACAACAAAATCCACACTAACATCCACTTTCCAAGAAAAAAATGTGGCTCTGTAGGCAGTTTCTGCCATGCAAGAAAAAAAAAATCATTATTTTTCCCATGCTTGTGTGTATTCTTAAGGACTTGGGACACTTCCTACAAATTCAAGGGCAATATATTTCAAAAGAGTATGCTGGAACATCTGAAGGAAGCACCTGGGCTTCCAGAAGCTCAGCCAAGAGTTTAAGCCAGGGAAGATGCTGTTTGCAGTCTTACCTTGCAGACTGGGAAGGATTCCTGCCCGGAGCTTTTTGCTCAGTTGAGGTCTGATGAGGTTGGGGCCCAGAACACAAGAACTGGTGCTGCCTGGTTCCCACAGTATGCTGAAGTCGAGGAGGTAGTGCTGACTGGGGTTTGATTGACTTGCTCTGATTCTTTGGCCCTCTGCACTCTGCATCTGTGATAACAACGTGAAAACAGGTAAGACTTCTGTTTTAATCATTTTTTTAGGCTCTTTGAGACAAAACATGTGACAAAGACTATGCCACACAAAGACAGGTACAGTCCTACCAGGCTGAGCATTCTGCCCCCATGGGTAAAACTTTTTTATCTTCTTCCCTGGCACAGTGTTCCAGCCCTCCATAGGAGAGGTCTGTGGAAGAGGTTTAAGGCTCTTCAGTGAGACAGCATGCCTACAAAACAAGGAATTATGGAGGGAATAATATCTTAAAAGACCAGACTGGAGCTTGAAAAAATTAATACCATATGTTCACTAATACTGACAGAGCTTTCCGTTTTTGAGAATGTTGCATTCGAAGTCCTTTGCCTTTATGCTTACACTCAAGCAACGTGTAGAACAGCAAACCCTTTTATTTTTTCCTTTTTACACAAAACTGGTAAGTTGACACAAACTTATCCAGTAAATAATGATCAGCCATTTGTGAAGTGCCTATTGTATTGTCTTCAGGGCAGACAGAAAAAGAGAATGATCCCCAAAAGCAATATATTTCGATAAAAGCAATACTTAGATAAATGTATTACCAATGCTGCAATAGGTGACAAGATTGAAAGATGTTACATTGATGGTGTATATCCCAGAACAATCACTGCCTTTTTTATTGAGGATGCTGGAGGATAGTCCAAGCAACTGTTTACATTGTTTGAAAGGCAGACATTCAAACATGTTAAATTACAATTTAAAAAGGGTTCAAACTGCAAGATAATCTTCAGAACTCATAATTTTTTTTTTAATGGTGATTAAATGAGATAAATGGGCATTTTTCTCATTTACCCTGATTAAGTGTTTCCTCTTCCCAAACTACAATCAGTGTGGGTTTTTTTGACCCAGAAGTCACAAGACTTACAGCAGAGCTTAGGATGTTTCAAACTGCTCTCTCCCTATCCTCTCCCCACCAAAACACCCCAACAAACAAAAAACCCCACCCCACACAACCAAAACCATCAAATCCACAACCCACAACAACAACTTTGAACAAATTTTTTGTCCCAGGTAGGGCAAAGATGATGCTGATCTAAACAGCATAATTTCATTTCTCTGTATGAAATCAGGCAGAGCTACTCAACCACCAGAGGAGCCCAGTGCTTTAATGGACCTTTCAATACGAAAACCTTGACACAAATCTAGCATCTAATTATTAAGTACAAGCAACACCTTATTAGCCTGGTGTCAATCTGTTCAGGATTGAATCTTGTGCACAAAAAATAAAATTAAAATACTATTAATGTAGTTACAGTTCTACTCTGCAAGAAATACCCAGACACTTGGCACTACAGAAAGAAGTACGAAGTGACAATCAATTTTTCCTTTTTTCAATAGTATGCTGTGTTCTTAACAAATTTGTGATAGTACTGCTCCATGTAAAGAAACAGATACATTTCAGGGGCTCAAGTTAACTCTGAACCAAAGTAATGCTTTGTTCAGTTTGGTGCTCCCTTCCAAAAGAGATTAAGCACTCACTTTGCTCCAAGCTCTTCTACAAATACAACAACTGGCCCACTCTCTGAAAAAACTTCTTGAATATGGGCATTATAAAATTTCCCATTATGGTCTAAGCGCACCTGTAAAGAACAAGAGCAAGAAAAAAAATGGATAAGCTCCAAAGATGACTGTGAGAGGAGGTAACTTTTTAAAATATCAACAATGTTAGAAACAGAATTTCTCCTCTGGGCAGCAGAAGACATGAGAAATACACTTCACAGTTCAGTAAATGAATCAAAAGCCAAACTTCAATCCCTACTAGATTCTTCAACAAGAAATAAAAACACTATTAAAACAAACACACACAACACTAAACAAACAGCCCACAAACAAACAGCTTGCTGAGGAACACTACTTAATCAAATATGCTTTTCAAAACCCTATGAGAAAGTTAAAAGCAATCAGTGCAGCCAGGCTTTTCAGCTTTACTGAAAACACTCTCACAATAAAACTCAAAGCTTTTCCCTATTTAAATCCACTTCACTTGAGTGAAATGTAGTCCAATTAGGAACATAATGAACACCAATTACTTCAGGAGTTATTCTTCAGAAGGTTTTTTTAAGAACAACCAAAAAATGTTCGTTAGACATGATCATAGTGTTAGTTGTTTGACTGACATTCTATGTTCTTAAAATTCTTCTGTTGAATAAAAAATAAATTTCCTGATGTTTCACTACAGTATTTGGCTTTACAGTTGTAGTCATTTGGTCAACCCTAATTTTCACTATTCACTTCATGTTTTCTTCTCATGTTTTTATAGTATGTATTTACAGTCTCAACACATACATATAAATATAGATAATACATATATATAAAATTTGGCAGAGAGAATATGTTAATTACCAGAGTGTTTCCTCCTAATAATATCTGTACCCTTCAATAAATATTACACAAGACAGCCTTAGGGTCTTAAATGCAAATTTTAAGCCTGTACTAGTAAGCAATAAATAATCAACTGGGCATTAAGCTGGTTTGGTTTGGGGGACAGGTTGAGGGCTTGTGGCTTTGTGGGGTATTTTGTGGCTGGGGTTTTTCTCAGGTTTGGA
The DNA here is from genome assembly GCA_013397245.1 of Thryothorus ludovicianus. Taxonomy (NCBI): domain Eukaryota; kingdom Metazoa; phylum Chordata; class Aves; order Passeriformes; family Certhiidae; genus Thryothorus; species Thryothorus ludovicianus. The sequence continues at coordinate 2,020,916 of VZTB01013653.1, read as the reverse complement.
GATGTGTTTTCCCTGCAGTTTAGTCACTATGGTTAATTCCATTACACAGATTAAAAAGTACAAACTAAAAGAGCCCCTGTGCTGCATGACTACCCCAACTGAATATTTTATCATTAATAACTTTAACAGATGGTCAAATGTCCTAGAAAGAAACACATTTAGCTGAGTACCACCAGTTTAATTAACACACTTAAGGAGACTAATCTACAAATTGAGAATTGAATGGCAAACCTTTAAGCAGCAACACTTAATAAAAATCTTAATAGAATCTGAAGATCAATTGTGTAACAATTGCAACTTCCTGAGAGGAAGGATCACCCAAGACCTCAGGATCTGCAGTAACTAAAGCAAGCTGTAATTCATCGCTTGGAAGTAATGAAGTCTTCAGTACTGAGATTTTATCCAAGTGAATATACAAAGAGCAATCACTATGCCCAGTGCCAACATAAATACATGGATCTACAGTTCCATGCTTAACTCTGAGGCTCCCAATCATCTTATAACACATACTCTTGGAGTTCACCATGTGGTTTCTTAATGGAGTAAAATTGCACTGATCAGTTGGATGTATGCTGTAAAAATGAACATTGCCAACAATTAAAGAACAAGTATATCCTCAGCTGAAGACACAAGCCAAGAGTATTTAGAAAGCAGCAATATCAATATAGTTAACAAAGAGGGAAAATTAACATCTTGAGCAAAATGTTAATGTGTCTATAAACTGCAATTCAATATTACTTACTTTACATTTATCTCCAATGGAGTATTGCATGCCAGCAGCAATAGAGAAATCTTGTTTTTGCTGATCTGTAAATACAGAAGCAGTAATATACTGGTAGTTTAAGTATACCAAAAAGGTTACATTCTTGATGCAGTAAAAATGCAAACCAGGTGTTCAGGCCCTACATCTGCCCACTGACCAATCCATGTGAGGAAAACCAAACTAAATCCAAACTGCCACTTGCATCAGTTCTTCAGGAAGGGCTTCACTTCACACAGCTTGCAAGAGCTGCAACTTTGGAGCATTCTGTTACTCACCCCATTTGGATCGGAGCCAAACATCATATTCAATGTTTCTGTAAACCAAGGGATCCAGCGATCTCAGAACCTTTTTAGGCAACACCAGTGAGGGGGGATTCCCATTGCTCTCAAGGTGCTGCATGGAACAGAACAAAGAGCTAAATGGTCAACTACACAGACATGTCCAGCTTTGCATTTTTCTATCACAGTGCTCAAGCCTTGTACTGAAACGTAGAAATGCTGAAAATACATACAGCATAAAGAGTTTGGAAAAAAAAAGATTAAACAGTTTTCTTTTACAAATCTAAGAACTAAGCAGCACTAAAAGGGACTCTCCACCTCTAAGCACATCAAAAATATACATTACTTCCCAAAGAAACAGGTAGTTTTTAGGATATTACATGTTAGGAAAGCTATAAACACAAGGGTCTCTCATGAACATTAAATACTAAAAACTATAGCCAAGTACAAGTTATTGAAAAGAAAATAAATCTCAGAGGATAAGTACCTTGTTGCCAGAAAGAGACTTCATTCCATTCATATCACTAACTGTTGTAGCTTTACTTCTGTAATAGGACAGAGGCAAGTTATGTTCTCACAATGAATTACAGCATTACTAAGGCCTTAAAATCAGGTAAGACACATCTAAAAGGGGATGAAAATAGTAACACTGCCATTCTCTATGTTTTCCTGACAATAAGCATATAACAGAACATCTTCATCTCTTGAAGTGAAAAAGCTGTCTTTAAAATAAAATAAATAAAATTAAAACTGTATTTTTAAGTTTCTTTGATAAAGAAATAAGATTTTGAGTTTAAGTGTGAGTTTTAGGAAGTCTATCTTATACATGCTTTCTTGTCACATTTAAAAAAAATAAAAGCAAGGAGTCAAAGACCAGGGAAACAAAAGTCCTCTTATAATTTTTGCAACTACATGAGGAAAACATTGCAAAAGTAGACATAAAAAAAACCTCAAAACCTACTCTATTAGTTAACTTGCATCAGGCATTCTAATTTACTCTTATTTTCTACACCTGACATCATTGGAAAAATACTTTCCACAGAGAAAGTCCCAAGTATTTTTTATGAGAGCAGGCAACTCTCAGCATTAATTACTCCCAAAACTACTGCACTTAGTAACAACATAACTGAAAAGTTTATATTTATAAAATGAAAATAATCTTCTGGAAAACTAGCTGAGGAAACATGCTGAAGTCAACTTTAAGACAAGCAAAAGATTTAGGAGTTCATAAACTCAGCAAAGGGTCTGTAATTTGTGTTAACTGGGTCAAGAGTCACATACACACATGCCAGCCCCTGCCTTATAGGACATATGGTTTAAATCAAAAATATTGAGTTCCACAGTCTCCAGTGAGCATATAACCTTATTTCCAAAGGTGTTAAAGAGGTTAGCAGGATATTTTCTTAGGAATCCCAAAGATACAGGGAAGGCTACTGCATTTGAATCCCAGGAAAGCTCCAAGAACAGAAAGGAAAAGAAAGAAGACTTCCATTAGCTGACATTTAGCTATAGTAATTGTTTCCTGAGGCAGAAATACTTTGTATTTAAATTGGCAACATTCCCTAGTATTTTTTTTCCAAACACGAAAATCTGCTAATCCCTTTCCCAGAACATTTTTTTTTCCTGTGATGATTTCCATTATCTTCCTTTCTATTGCTTACAACCTGTGGGAGAAACCAGCTCCAAACAGCTCAAAGAATTTCTTCTGCCACATACCACACAGCAGAGCCCTAGGGAAGGACTGTAACAATCAGTGGGAAGAGGGGACATGACCCACTGATGCAGCATCATCTCCACAGTTTCAGTGGAACTTCACCCAAGCTATGAAACAGAAGAAAATCTGCCAATATCTGCAAAAACAGCACTGTGAATGACTGACTGTGCAAAAAGGAGTCAGGTCAAAAATCTCAAAGCTTGCTAGAGCATCCAGCAAAAAAGAATATAAACCCACTTCTTTATGATCAAGATCAAAACAGAGCAAGCTAAATCTGTGTGTCTCCATTAGCTTCACCTCAGGCAGGTATTCCAGCCCCTAGATGTGGAAGCCACACAAGTTGGATCAGATTCCTGTAACTCTACTCAGCTGCAGAGTAAGCCAAGTCATTCTCACAGAGTTTACTATGCCAGACTGGCACACTGACAGCTCTCCCAGGGAATTCTGCTACTCTCAACAGGAAGAGGCACATGTTGCAATGGCAGTAACCCATTATGTAAAGAGACTCAGAGCCAGACTGCAGGAAGAACAGAGGAAGGCGAAAAGCCTGTCCTTAGGTAAGCAAAGATGACACACTGCATTCTTTCACACTTGTAACTCTACATCTTCATGCTTCGTTTCTCAGGAATTTTTAAATGTTTTCAACCCTTTGGATTCTACTACCCACCAGAAATTCAGAAGACTCATTTAACCTGTGTTCACAGGCAGCTTTTCAATTTCATTTACCTGTAGTTGTCATCTTCCGAATCTGAAGCAGACACTTCACTGCTCCCATTACTTTCCTCTGTCACACCAACATCACTGAGCTCTGCCATGATTTTCTTTACATCCATATCAAACACTTTCTCATAGAGCAATTCGTACAGCAGAGCTGGGGAAGAGGAAGAGAAAGTGGAAGAAGAAAATCAATTACCAGCTAGATCAGGTTTTATTCCACCATTTCAGATGGCAATCATACAGTCATTGACAACTCAAACTGAAAACCAAGCTACTGAAAATGACTATAATAAACTTCCATACAAAGCCTTTTCCTAAAACCTGATAGCTTTAAGATTCTTGGTAAAAATCTGTTTTTAACTAACAGCTTAATACTTACACTGGCACAGAGCAGCCTTCTCTGCATACTCTATGGGATACACAATATCATAGTGGTTTCCATTTGAGAAGCACAGCAATACCTATTGAAAAAAAAAAAATCACACAGATATTTTAGGATTTGCATCTCACTTGATTTTTCATAAGCACTACCTTTAAATTGGATTTAGGGCACCCATGTGCTTTTGTTATCTCTCAGGACCTCAATGTATCAATAAAACAATCAAAATGTTCAAAATGTTTGGTGGATGCCCTTTAAACCAAACAGAATTTGAACAAAAGCCAAAAAAAAAATAAAGATGGGTTAGTGCCTGAAAATTGATTTTTACAGAATTTTGTATTAGTAGGAAGACATGCCACACCCGAAATACATCCCATGCATTTAAAAAGAAGTGTTACAGGGATTAACAGCACAGCTACCTTAAACATGTAGGAAATAAACTGCTGAAATTAAATTCTCAGAACATTTCATTGTGTTTAACAACAAAAGTCACAGGCAACTACTTGCTATTTATAAAGTAGCCTTACTCCAGCATGTCACAATAGCCATAATTTATTTTTACCTTATCAGAAAAGCCATTTTCAGTTACAAGTGAAGGAGAAGCATTTGGCTCCTGGTATATTATAAAATCTTTCCTGGGGAAAAAAAAAAAAAAGGTAGCAGTTAAGAATTTATTTTAAAACTAGTATCAATAAAAATTTGAACTTTGAAGTCAAATTCAAGGAAGATACATAACCACAGAAAAAACCTAGTGATTTCTCTGCTATAATCAATCTCTATCATGATTTTAAACTTAAATATTTTCTCTCTCCCCCTTTCATCCATAATGTTCTCTTAGAGTTCTTTGCTTAACAACTTGTCACTTCCTTCAACTTCTTTCTCACATAGGCAAAATTGTTATCAGTGTTGCAAAATAATTGAGTATATTCACAGTTTCTGGATTAAAATAAAAACCCAAAAACTTTTTACAACTACTCAGAAAAAGCAATTCTGAGAGGAAAACAAGACCCACACACTTCAGGAAGCAAAGAAAAATTCACTAGATAACCAACTTGTATTTGTGAGAGGTCTGAGGAATGAAAGTGAAATCAAACCAATTTGTACTGATTTTCTATCCTATGCCTGAAAAGTCTGAAAGTCACTTATTGCAACAGAATGGGAAATCCTCACTTCCCTCAAGTCTGCCAGTGTGCAGGAGAGGGAGTAACTCCCCCTGCATCCACCACTATTCCTACTTTGCCTGAGACCCTAAATTGCCTTTTCAATAGAAGCCTGTCTTCCCAAAACAAGCACAGCAATAACTACTCTTGTGTAATATATCAACTCTGCAGTGAAATACTGCATAAGAGTTGCATCTATGCCACAAGCCCTCCTGATGCTTTCAATGGAAATTTAAAAACCCCACTGTTATCAACCAGGATTTGTCTCTATTCATTTATCAGCTGTGGCCCTGGATACCAGTGTGGCATGACTGCAAAATAAACGACTCCTATCTATAAGAATACATTCTCATGACCAGAAATACAACAGATCAAGACAATCCAGTTTCTTATGTGATTAGGCATCCAATTCTGCTGACTTGAATTGAGTTATATCCCTCTATAACCTGGCTCAGCATAACCATCAGACCCTTCTCACTAAGCTGCTTGAGCCAGGCTTTGCTCTGACTTTCAGCTCAGTCCTCTCCCATCCATGCAGGACACACAGCTCTGAGCTGGCCCATTCACCTCACAAAATGCACAGACAGAATTCCATGCAATTTCCCACATGTAGCATTCAAAGTGCCCAAAGATAATCTGTGACTAGTTTGATTCTCTCCTCTTATCAGCTGTCTCATCAATAGACAAAGCCATCAATTTACAGTAAACGTTTTGAAATTCTGAATTTTTAATGGCTTTATAAACAGCAGATAGGGAAGATGCTGTGGATTACTCACTCCCTTGCGCAATAATGAGAATGCAGTTATAAATATTCAGCACATTGTTTCTAATTACTTTGTTAAGTATATAGGAAATGGATATGAGCTACAGGGTTAGTACTAAAGCCTTGGTGAGAAACAGGAAGAAAAGCAATTTTAACAGAAAAACCAGAATATTAAAATTAACAAAATCCAAACTATATGAGATTACCCACAACTGGCTGTGCAGGTGAGATACATGGCATTATTGCAAACCTGTATTCACATCCCAGATTAAATGTCATTTTCTAAATTTGATTCTCTATTTTTATTTAATCCCTTGACAGCTGCAGTTTTCAAACATATTTATAATTTTACAGAGGACTATGGTATAACATAATTCTATCTTTGCTGTTCCAACTGATTTACTAGCAAAACAACAGAAATTATCTCCGTAAAACATATTGAAAGGTTTTCTTACTTGTACATAAGAGAAAGGGCACTTATTTCTACTTGTCCAACCCATTCCTGTATTAAAAACAAAAGAAAACTAAGTTCAAACAAATACACAATTAAACCTCCTCATAAGCAAATCAAGAGATGCAAGAAATCATTGTTGGAAATAAACACATGAACACTGAATCTGGAGTTCAGCAAGACATAAAAACACAATTCCCCAAATCATTTTACAGTAGAGAGTATATGCATAAAACTACATATTCATGTAATTCAAAAACCTCCTAAGCTTAATAAAAAACACTTCAGAGGGAAAAAAATCCAATTAGCCATCAACTTCAACAAAAGTAACTTGCTTTCTATTACAAATCAGGTTTAACATACCTGGGGATTTTCCAATCTTTTTAAATAATCTTCAAATGGCCCCTCTATGAACTGTATTAAAAAACAAACAACCATCAGTAATTAGTCATTTTTAATAGTGCAGCATATGGAATCCCCAACCTGTGACCCACAGTACCAATGGGAATGTAGCATTGGAAATGGAAGTCTCCCCTGCCCTCAAGAAGCTTACAATCTAAATATAAAGGGACGTCAAGATGAAGAAATGAAAACTCAAACACATAGGTTTGCCTTGCAGAAAATAACCACATAAACAGCTTTCAAAATCATTACACAAGTCAAAATAAACCAAACAAAACCTCCCAAAAAGAAACTCAGCAGCCAAATGGGGAATCTGGAAGAAAGCAAAGATGATATCATGTAGATGTTTATGGGCAATTCATCTCAGACATGCAGAGCATCACTGAAGAGAGGAATTGTGGACTTGAATTCAAATATCTTGTTAACTAAACAGCAATGGACAATCAGAAACAGGAATCACATTTCCATAGTATGGAAGCAGTGGTAAGATCTAGTACAGCCAACTCACACAGCACTTTTCCCTCTTTTCTGTATCACCTCAAAGTGCTTTTACTTTCAGCAAAGGATGCAAACAATCAGGCTACACTTCAAGTGCCAGCCCAAGAAAGTGATCTTCAGCTGCACTCCCTAACACATGAGGAGGCCAAAATCACATTTGGCAAGAGCAGAGACAGATGCTGAAGTAGTGGAGACAACTTCCAAGTGTTTCAGCCACACTGGCCACAGAGAGACTGCTTTTAAAAACTGCTCTTTAGTCACAATCTGCTTGACTTACTTGAAATAAAAATGCACAGAGGTGCAAACCAAGAAGGAAATCCCTTTATGAACTTAAGCTACAAGCTGGATGGCCTCTTTACCCACAGTGATGAAGAAACAAGATAATAAGAATTGAGTGGAGTAGTGAGATTAAAAGTTCTGCTTTAGGCATTCGGAAGTGAGAAGAACTAACAAGCCTGGCCCAAATTTTTAATTTAGATAGAAACAATCAAGTGTGAAGTTAAAAAAGGTGGATCGGCCAAACATAATCACAGACAGCAGTTACTTTTTGTGTCAAAAGTAAATGACCTGAAGATAATGCACAGAGGAAGAAAGGAAGGACATCAGGAAGTTCTCATAGGAAACTGAAGAGTTACAGAATGAATGTAACACAGCAGCAATTCAAGGTAACACCTCAAGAAAAGGCTGAGGATGGAAATGAAGATGGTGGCTACACTCCTGAAATCTTGGTTATAACAGTATCAGTGGAAAGAATGACACAAATTAAAACTGAAATTATTATGACAGAGAGAAGAGGAACTTCAGGAAGCACCACCATGTCAAGAGAGCATAACTGCTGAGGAGGCAGCAAGTGAACAGCTGAACCAGGAGAATAGGGAAAGAGGCATTTGTTGTTTATGCTTGTTTGGGTTTTTTAAAGACAGATAACAGTGGTGTATTCCTGACAGAATACACAAGGCAGAGAGAGAGAGAGACAGAGGCGGCACAGGAGATCAGCAGAGCTGAAGCAAGGTACCCATGGGAGAAAGAACCCTGGGAAATGAGAACAAATATGAAGCACCTACTCTCACAAGAAACTTTTAAAAAAGAGACTTTTCACACGGACAGCAAAGATGGACAGAGGAGGTCATACTCTGGGATAACGTTTGAGGGGAAAAAAAGAACACTGTGACCAGGAGTTTGGATGGAAGAGACCAAACCAATACCAAAACCAGCTAGGGCTAACAAAGCATGGATGGCAACAATATGGGAAACAACATACTTTGACTTAAGAGCCAAAAAGGGCATGGGATTTCAAAACACCACCCAATGGAACAAGAGAACAGAAGTAGAGAAGCAGATATTGGAGTAAGCAGGGTAATTCTGGAAAGAAAAGGATTAAAAAGTCAGCAGTGAAAAAATGAAGTAAGAAGAAAGACGTCTAAGAGTTAGAAACAACCAGAAGGAGTCAGGTCAGAGCAGCATTGTCCCAGAGATTCTGCTGTATTTTACATCATTAATTTCTCATAACTCCCACATTTATGTGATAACTCACATTTGAGCTGAGGGTACTATGTCAGAAATTACAGCACAAAAACAACACCCTTATTTCTGCTTTCCTTCTCTTCCCTATGCCAGTGCATACCTAAAACAGTCTTTGTATTTTGGGTCTGGGTAAATTTAGAACAGAAAAAGAGAGCAACAATCTTCTAGTAGCAAATCCTTACACATACTCACACCCCTTTTGTCTGTCCTGGAAATCAGGTAACAGTATGTTATATAACAGTATATAACACTAGAACCCATACAAACACAAACAGAAGCGCCATTATTGATTAATGCTCTTTTAAAAGAAAGAAAGAGAACGAATTTGTAATGTTAACACTGACAGCATTGACCAAGTATAATGAATATCAACATATTTTACATCCATGGTTGATGAAAAGCTTAGTTACAGATGTATAGGGGAAAAAGCCTACAGTGCCAGTGCATAACAAACTGCAGACCCTGAAAAAAATTTCACTAATCTCATCAGTCAAATCCCATATACATTGGAAAAGCAATTAATTAGCACAATAAGAATTTTATGACTTTTATTAAAGTAGGCATTATACTAAACTAAAATCCAGATTATAGTGGCTTTACTACAGAATAGTGAAGATTAAGTTTGCTTTTCTTTCTTCATGAGCATTAAAAACTTCTCCCACACCACATCAGTCCAAGGTCTCTCCAGGCTCATGAAAATGAGGTACTACCACATATGAGCTAATTAATTTAAACAGCACCAACTGGTATTCAGCTATGAGGAATATTGCCACAAACATAGGGAGGTGCAGAACATACCAAAGTGGAAAGAATAAAGTAGCTTTTCTTAAATGCTGACAAAGGAAACAAAAATACTTACTGCTTCAAATTTCTCCCTGTTTTTCCGAAGATAGTCTACACAAGCCATCCTAACATCAATGTGCCGAGACTGAGAGTGCAACACCTACAAAGGGAGAAAGAGAACAAGGTGACATTGGATCTCAGGAGTTTTGATGACAGCACACAAATAATTAATGACTGCTGTCTAAATACAGGCTTGGAAATACTCTAGTTTTATTTTTAAGAATATTTAATATGCATACTCCTTCAGCAGCAACATCTTCAGGCAAGTCAAACCTCAATTACTTAATAAAAATTTAAGTAACTGCAGAATTCACAGGTTTGCTAAATTCAAACCTTCAATTTTATGAGGATTTACGAAGCAAATGAATAGCATTTATTGTTAATCTTTAACTGCCTCCTTTGTAAAGGACTTCAGTTAATTGAAGGAAGCTACAGCAAGAATGGATGAGGAAGCCACCTACCAACAGGCATTCATTCAAATGAAATCCAACCTAGTCTCACAGTGCATGTTTACCTTCTCTTCAAGAGGCCTGTTGCCAGGAATTCAGTTCCCAATATGACACCTGCATTCTCCCTCCTGTTCAAATCTCTACTAGAAAACTATTACTCTCATCACAGGTTCCAAGTTATCTCAGCACAATGTAGGGAAGTTCCAGACAATTTAAGCTGCAGTGTCTCTTGCAGTCCTTACACACCACCCTCAAAATAAATAACTTCCAAATTCACTTTTTCCTGAATGAAAAGTACACAAGTTAGACCAAATTTGTAGATAAACGCTTAATGACTCTGAACTAAAGACCTTACTTTCTTAGCAGTCATTTCCAACCTAAATGATTCCATAACAAAAATGGGATGTTAAAAATGTAATAGCTGAAAAAAGTTCTATCAACACTAGAGTGTGAGAGAAACTTTTTTATGTATTAATTAAAAAGTCAGAATACCAATGTATATTATATATATACACATAACATTCCCTTGAGATAAAGAAACCACCCACTTCCAATCAATAGTGTTTGCTTGCCTAAACTTATCAATTCAGTGGGGAAAGGAATTTTTTAAGTGATCTGTGTATAATTAGCACAGGAATCTGGGTTCCCACAATCAGAAGCACCAGAGCTCCCACTGCTGTTTGCTTGTACTTAAGACAAGATGACGCTGTCGCTTTTTTCCTTTAACACTAATACTGAAATGGGGGAGGGGAATTCAACAGGAAGAACAGAAAATAAATTACTCACTTTTTCTAATTTCATAGTCAACTAATTAACAAAACTAAGAACATGGCTTTTCAGTTCTTTCCACTAAGTTCCTTTTCCTAGACAATCTCATACCCAGAAGCTGTATTCCGATGTTGAGATCTTACACTGAAAAAAGCTCTGAGGAGGCGGTGGAAGGTCAACACAGATAAGGATTTCTTGGTGGCAGGAGGCAGCTGTACACACATAACTTCTCTCACCTCGCAAGGTGGAAATTATTTTAACAAAGTCACGTTTTTCACTGGCACACGACTGCCTAACTTTAACCTATACCTGTCTGCGTTTTAACACTTAATTACCACCCACTAATGAGATCCACTTCCCATGCTTTCGTGAGAAGGAGCTTTGTTTATGTAACCAGTTACCTGCTCGGCCACAGCCCTGAAAAGGCAGGACCCATCCTTGGCCACTTTCTTCCTGTACAAGCCCTGAGATCGCAGGTAGCGGTCCATGGACGTGTCCCCGGGGGCGTCCCCGCCGCTGCCGGGATGGCTCTGCTCCCCTCCGCCGGCCCTGCCCGCCGCATCCATGTTCACCGAGCAGAACGCCGCACCCCTCCTAGTCCCACATGGCTCGGAGAAGCCGCGGCGCAGCTCCGGGGCCGGGCACAGGTGCAGCAGCCGAAGCGGGGGGCAGCGCTGGCCCGCCGGCAGCCGCGGGAGCAGGAACGGGAGCGGCAGGAAGAGCAGCAGCCGGCTTCACGTTGTCCACTCGCATGTAGGGAGCGCGGAGAGAAGCGGCAAAGTTTCCTGCGCAGCCCGGAGCGGCGGCTCCGTCAGTGCCGCGGCTCCCCGGCCGCTGCGGAGGGCCGGGGGCAGCTCCGGCGGGTCCCGGTGCCGGGGGGAGCGGGCGCGTCCCGGGCGCGCAGCCGGCCTGCGGGCGGAAAACAAAAGGGAAAGGAAGGACACGTGCGGCCCGCCGGGAGGGAGGGAGAGAGGGAGGGGAGGGCGCAAACAGGAGCGTAACCTGGCGCTTATTTTCACTTTCAGCCCGGGCGCTGCTGGGAGCCGTAGTCCCGGAGGAGGAGGAAGCAGGAGCAGGCGGACGCAGCGCCCGGGGCCGCGCTGTCAGCCTTGCTGCCGGTCACGATCGCTTCATTGCTTCTTAGTTTAGAACCAACACGGGGGCGTAGTAGGTGAAAAACTCAACATAACCCGGTAGTGTGCGCTCGCAGCCCACAGAGCCAAATGTATCCTGGGTTGCATCCAAAGCAGCGCGGGCAGCAGGACAAGGGGGAGATCCTCTCCCCCTCTACTGCCCTCCGCTGAGACCCCACCAGGAATATTGTGTCCAGCTCTGGAGCTCTCAGCACAAGGAGCTCGTGGAACTGCTGGAGCAAGTCCAGAGGAGGCCACGAAGTTGATAATGGGTCTAGGGCACCTCCCCTACAAAGACAGGCTGAGAAAGCTTGGGCGGTTCAGCCTGGAGAAGGCTGCACGGAAATCTTAAACTTCCAGGAGACTTAAAAGGAAGCAGAAGAGGCCCTCGGAACTTTAGTGATGGGACAAGAAATAGCAGGTGGGCGCTCACAGGGTGGAAATTTAGGTTAGATATTAGGAAGAAATTCTCCACTGTGAGAGTGGTGAGACACTGAAGCAGGCTGCCCAGAGTGGCTGTGGATGCCCTATCCCTGGAAGTGTTCAAGGCCTGGCTGGATAAGGCCTTGGGCAACCCTGTCTAGGGGAGATGTCCCTACACAGGGAAGTGAAGTTGGGACTAGGTGATCTTTAAGGTCCATTCCAACTCCTTCACATTCTATGATTTTGTCTGAAACCTAATCCACAGTATGTGGGGTTTGTGTGTTTAGTTAGGCTTTGTTTGGTTTGGGGTTTCCCCCACAACAGAGGAAACTGTAAGACTATTTTTAACTCCATCCACTTGCAAGAAAGCAGATGAAAACAAAACAGAGATAGTAGAAGAGGTCTTAATTAAAAATGGATTTTAAAAAGCCACACACAATCATTCAATACTTTTAATGTATTACTTTTCTTGGATGCCACTCTTAGTTGTAAGAAGCCCAAATACTTGTATCACAATTGAATTTTTCTTGGCATTGTAAACTGGATTTAGAAGGTTTTGATGCACAAAATACAACAAGAAAAGATGCTCTTTGAACTTGTAAGGCAACTTGAATGGAAACACCGATTTTTACTTTCAGTTGACAGTAATAAGCCTAGGGAGGGTGGTGACTTGAGATCCCTAAGTAATAATAAGTAACTTATTTAAAAAACACAAGTTATGAGCCAGCCCAATTATCTAGTGCTCCACCAGCTCCTTACAAGCAGCATCACACCACTTTTCCTATCAGAAGCTCAGGTTTGCCAGAAAGGATCATGAAATACCAGTTCCGGGGATCTCTCTAGACAAGGAGAACAGAAAGTGAAAGAAGTGAAAGCAAAGCTCTACTCGCAGGCAAACCTCCAAGACACAGTGAGCTACGAGGCAGCAGGGGATGGATGTTTTAGACAAGGAAGGGGGTAAAAACACCAGCAAGGGGCTGAAGGGCAAGCTCTGACTTCTCCCCAGAAGATGGGAAAGGTCATCTAGCAAGACTGAACTATAAACAGTTGCTGCCACTGACTCAGTTACTGCATCCACTCAAAGAACTCAGGGTAGCAGAGTCCTGCATGTGAGACTGCTCCTTGTGTAGATAAAAGTGATTTGGAAAGATGCTTTCAAGACCTACCAAACTGGTGTCCAGTTACAGAGTTTCTTAGGAACATCCTATTTTTTCCTCACTCTATTTGTCATGTTTAGAAGCAGAACTATGCTCTAATAATTAACAAATCTGTCTTCTCATATATTTCAGCCTTTTGTCATTGTGATTCTAAAGGCTGGTGAGGGGAAGGGCAAATGCCTTTCATCACATCTGTTAGACTCAAGAATGCCTATACACACCAGGCCATTCAGTATGTGACAGGATGTAAATGTGGTTCTGATAAGTGAATACACAGAAAATTAGAGCATTAAACTCGTCTAACTGTCAGTGTCCTAAAATCCTGCTCTTCCTGCAACCAGCCCCTGAAGCTCATCAAGTGAAGATGACCCAGAGAATTTTTTCCAAGTGCTTCTATATGAGAATCAATCCATTTCTAAAGAGGTTTAGCTCTCAATGAAGAAATCTACTCTGAGTGCATATTTGCAAAGGCCCAAGGGCAAATGCATCCACCCAAAGGCACCTGAAACACCTCAGCATTAAAATAAGTGCTCCATCAAGATAAGAACGACCAAATTATAACTCACGAGTTATTACAGATGTTCTAATTAGAGTTCCTACAGATGCTCTAATTAGAGTTAATACAGATGTTCCAACTAGCCAGTAGCTTTATTAACACTTTCATCTAGCACTTGTACCACGTGCAGCAGCTCCAGCCACGAGTTTCTCCTCTCACTGCCCATACCCTGAATCAGCCCAGGAAGCTGACTCAAGCCGAAAAAAATTTTTCAAAAAAAAAAAAAAAAAAATCCAACTTTATCTTTGAACCAGGACTGGTTTTGTGATCCAGGTCACGGCCTGCCTGTCCCAACACCTGGGCCAGCAACCTTGGGGAGAGCAGCCCGGTGCTCCCCCGCCTCGCGCGCCCTTTCCCGGTTCGCCACGCGCCTTCTCCCACCCGCAGGTCGGGCACGGGCGGCTCGGCGGGGCAGGCCGGGGACGGGCGCCCGGGCAGGGGCGGC
>VZTB01013653.1:1944226-2006354 GCA_013397245.1 Thryothorus ludovicianus | reverse complement strand
TTGGTTTGTCCCGCCGGCCACACCTGCGGCTCGCACCATTCGCCGCGCTGGGGGGGAGCGGGGTGGGAAAGGGGCGGGTGGGGAGCGCGCCCGGGCGCCGGGGCAAGTGAGCGGGAGGTAGCGCTGGGATGATGCGCTGGGATCCGGCCCCGGTCGGCTACGAGGAGCCAGACGGTGCCGAGGCGAGGGGCAGTGGCGTCATGTCGTGCTCACCCGCAAGGCCCGCAGTGGTACAGCCGAGGAACCTCTCCTTCCCCTCACCCAGCAGGTCCCAGGGAGGGGCGGGAACTGCCATGTTCCAGCGCTTCCCTCGGCCGTGCGGCCCGGCCGGAGCGCTCCGCTCCGCCTGTGCCGTGCAACATGAAACGTTTCTAAGCGTTTTCCTGACGGGTCTTTTTTTTCTTAGTGAGGTAACAGCCCGGGGAACAGGTGTGGGGTAGGACAGAGGACACCCCGCGTCACTCTGGCTGCAGGGATCACGCCACAGCCACACAGATGGGAGGGTACACCACGCAGACACACAGGCTGAGGGGATATCCCACAGGGACACAGGCTGAGGGGACATCCCACAGGCACACAGGCTGAGGGGACATCCCACAGGCACACAGGCTGAGGGGTCATCCCACAGGCACACAGGCTGAGGGGACATCCCACAGCAGGTTACACTGCCAGAAGTTGCTGAACTGTGCCCTCAATACATGCATGCTGCCATAGTAATTGTGTATATTTCTGAAATATAACCATATACAAAAAGTGTATTCTCATATTCCATTGATCTTCCTTGGAAATGCTCTAGCAGTTATGAAGAAATACGTGAAATGTTTGTAGTACATGAAATGCAGTAGTGGGAAGGCTGTGAGAAGAGTAAGCAAGTGTGTAGCAAATTCAAATTTGATTTTTTTTTTTTCCCCTGATTAAAAAGCTTATTCAGGCTGGGAACTCAAAAGCAGTGTGGCCAGCAGGACAAAGGAGGGGATTCTGCCCCTCTGCTCTGCTCTGGTGAAAACCCACCTGCGGTGCTGCATCCAGCTCTGGGATCTCCAGAATTAAAAGGTTGTGGAACTGTTGGAGCAAATCCAGAGGAGGGCATGGACATGCTCAGAGGGTTGGAGCACCTCTCCTATGAAGACAGGCTGAGAAGATTGGGATTTTTCAGCCTGGAGAAGGTTCTGGGGAGACCTTACTGCAGCCATTGAGTACCTAAAAGGGGCTACAAGAGAGCTGCAAAGGGGTTTTTTACAAGGGCCTGTAGCAATGGAACAAGGGCTTTGTGGCTTTAAACTGAAAGAGGGTAGGTTTATATTAGACACTAGGAAGAAATTCTTTACTGTGGGGGTGGTGAGGAACTGGTACAGGTTCCCAGAGAAGTTGTGGGTGCCCCATCCCTGGAAATGTTCAAGGCCATGTTTGGTGGGACTCTGAGCAACCTGATGTAGTGGAAGATGTCCCTGCCTGTGGCAGAGGTGTTGGAACTAGGACCCTTTCCAACCCAAACCATTCTGTGATTCTGTGAGTCAGCTGTCCTGGCCGTGCTCCCTCCTAGCTTTTAGTGCACTTCCTCACTGGCAGAGCATGAGACACTGAAAAGTCCTTGACTAAGGGTAAGCACTACATAGCAACAACCAAAACATCAGAGTATTTTTCTTATACTGTATCCAAAACAGAGCACTGTACCAACTACTAAAAAAAAACCAAAAAACTCTATCCCACCCAAACCAGGACGTCATGGCAGAGGTGTTGGAACTAGGTGATCTTCAAGGTCACTTTCAACCCAAACCATTCCACATGATTCTGTGATTCTTTGATCAGACACATGATCAAGCCAATGAGTTTAGGCGGCATTAATAAATAAATACTTCTAGCTAGCTAGCATGAATATTAATAGTGGTGATAAAGCCTGATGCTTAAGGAAAGACAGTTTAAAAACTAAAAAAAAAAAGAGGGTGATCTGGTTAGAAAAAAGCATTTAAATTGCCTATTTGCTTAATAGTCCATGATGAGATTTGTGTCCTGTCAAACCCCAGCCTGAGAGACAAAGAATGTTAGAGTTTGATTTGTCCCAACCCCTTCTGAACTGAATCTGAACAACCTGTTAGAAGTTTTAGTTTAATTCTGCCATGATACCATTTTATTTATGGAGGTCTGTGTGTGGACAAATTTGATTTAATTCTGCTGATGAAGAGTAGACGTGGATTTTGTGTCCCTAATGCAGAACAGAGGTGCAGTTATAGCAGGATATAGTAATGGTTGCATTATTCCTACAAGCTATTTATAGCTGACTGCATCTTTGAGCTTTATGCATGAGCCAAATACTGTACACTCCCAGGATCTGCATTCCTTCAGTAGAGCTCAGGGAACTGCAAAAATGCAGTTTGCTCGACTTTGAAACAATTATTCCTCAAAAATTTAGTAATCATGCAACATTTTGTCTTCTGGAGAGCTTTGATCAAGGCTAGAATTTTTAAAAATTTAATGCCACATCAGATTCAAGGTGCTCAACATTCAAGTGGTGAGCACCCAAAAAATGATGGGCTGATGGCACAGGCAGAAGTTTAATATCTCAGTGCAACAAGCAAAGTAAAGAAGCAAAAGAAGGGCTGGTTTGAGTTTGTGAAAGGAATTCCTGTGGGACCAACTGAATTATGCTGTCCCACATAGAATGAAAAAGGATAAAAGGGCTGCATGGGACACAGTGGTCACACTTCTTAGCTATACCAGAAGTATTTTTGATGTTGCTATGGAAGGTGTATCTTCGGATTTTGAGCAAAATATCCCATTGCTGTCTCTAATTTGGGGAAGAACATTTTCCCTGGTTGGACTTTGTTTCAGACAAATGGTTTCCATTCAGTATAACACCAATGACAAAAAGCATGTTGTGGTAAAAGGTGTTCCTTCCACCCTTTAGGAGCTCCTCATGAGCTGTCTTGAAAATGTTGGTCTGAAGATTTGTAAAGTCAAGAGCTGCTGAGAGCTGAGGCAAGAAGGTGTTTGAGGTAAATCTAGGCTTCTAAAAGCTTTCAGAACTCGTGAATGGTTGTACTGTGAGCATAGAAGGAAGATGGCAGAACCATAACCATTTAAAACAGTGTTTTAGTGGTGTATAGATAGAACATGAGTAACTGGCTGTGAATTGAGGGCTACCACTTTAGCTAATTGAACAGGTTGGTACATTGTACTAAAAAAGTATTCTTTTCACTGTTTCTTTACACTACCAGAGCTCTGTGTAGGGCTTGTGTGGCAAGGTTTTGGCAGAGGAGGCACACGGCTGGCTTCTGCGAGAGGCTGCCAGAAGCTTCCCACATCCAAGGGAACCAATGCCATAATCCTGTTTACAGAAGTAACTGTGTGACTGCAGCTAGAAAAAGCCAGGAGTCTGGCAGCAGTGTTTGCAGAAAAAGTATTTCCTGTAGCTTGGAAATGAGTAAACAGTAACACTTTGGAGGAGTGCTTTAAATCAGTCGTCATGAAAATTAGTCTGAAGCCAGTGAACAGAAAAGTTTTATTTAGATGATCGTTTATATTAAATTACAGTTGTATTGTGTCTTAAAGACTGATTTTTCACTGTTTGGTAACCATTAAAATATGCTGATTATGGTCTTCATGCATAATTTACCATTTCATTTTGCTAGCAAAGAGGATATGATATAGTTACATACACCTGAGACATTTCAGACTAATGTAACATCATAATTTGTACATACATTTCACTTTTGGGGAAGATGAGGACTCTTTCATTTCTTTTTTCTTTTTTTTTTTTTCCTAGGCAGCTATTACACTTTTACTTGTGGTTCATACCAAACTCCTAGTGGATAAATATGGGAATTGAAAGAAAATAATGAAGGAAAAAACCCCCTCTTTTTAGTTGCTGTTAGTTGAATAAGGTTACTATAAATGTATTTGATCTTTCTTAAGCAGATTGTCTAAATATGTTTGGCATTGAAAAAGGTTTTGTTAAAAAGAATGGAAGTGTACTTGCAGGAAAAGAATGTGACTGGTTTGATCACTCAGTCGTTCTAGTGTGTAGAGCTAGTAGAGATCATTCTGTAATTTCCACTTCTTTTTTATTTATGGATGGAAATAATGAAAAAAACCCAGCAGAGGAAATCCATTTAAGTGAGCTGGTTGAATGAACAGAAATGAAGGAAATACTGCCACCTTGCTTGCAGAAAAAGATGCTTGTCAGAAACTGGTTCAGCACTTCAGCAAACCAAGATTAATCCTTCAGCAGCTCAAACAGAAAGCCCATTCCGCTTAATAATGCTACTTCTTTAGTATTAGTGTTAGTATTTTGTTTTGCAAAGCAAACATGTTTAAAATTAAATTTTAAATCAACCAACCTGATTGATTTTACTTTTATTATTCTATTTTAGAGACCCAGAGAAGCTACCAGGGAAAAAAACATTTTTTTGCCTTACGTTTAAAGCAGGCACAAATTCAGAATCTTCTGGAAACCAGGTACATTTCTTCATGTGTAAGGAGGCTGTATGAGATTGGAGGGGGCTGCCTTTAAATAGGGCAGGAAAAACTATCATTCAAATATATGAATCTCTAATATTGCTGGAGAATATTTATTCTTTGAAGTGTTTTGGATGGAGCAGCAATTCATAGCTCTATCAACTTTGTTTAAAGTAAGTGTAAGCACATATTCATTAATAAAATCTGGATAAGTCATTACTAATAGAGCTCTGGTGGTAAATAGAAAAAAAAATTACAAAGAGATGGACTTTGTAGGAGCGAATCTTGCTGAGTAATAAGATTTGTTTTGTGTGTTTTGGCATTCCAGCTCTAGCCTTCTGTTTCCTCTGCTATTGGGAGCCCCGGAACAAGTGAAAATCTGTGGCGTTTAGGGGCAGTGTTTTTCCTCTGGCCGATAAGGGGTTGTAGTTCAGCTTTTGGTCGTTAGATGCCGGTAGCTCCCCGGGCATTTGGGGCTCTGGGTTTTCTGGCGTGTTGAGTGCGGAGTGAGAGCACAGCAGCCGCTTCGGGACGGTGTTCTGGTAGAGAAGCACAGAGACTCCAAAAGAAACCCTAAACGCAGCCTCCCCCCCCTCAAAAAACCCAACAGAACAAACCAAAACCACACCACAACAGAAGAAGGTTTTTGACTGAAAATGAAGGATGCAGCCTGGCTCCAGAGCACAGTGCTAAATAATGTCCATTCCTCTGAGCTCAATCTGTCCCCAGCCATTGTACTACAACTCTGAGGTGTAAATAAAGCAGCAGGGGATTGTCAGGTTGTTCCCCCATTTATTCTGCCTCTGCCAGCTGAGTACAGGCACAGAGATGCACTGTTTTGTTGGCTTGATGCCACAGGAGGCTCTTTGTATGTGCATTAGTGGCTCCCTGTGCTGTGGCAAGGTCAAGTTCTACTGTTGATGTGTGCAGGGACAGAATTGCAGTATCTCCTTGTAATTAAAATTGTGCAAAGGAGTGCCACTGATAGCACACTGCTTTGCTGGAAAAACCACTGCATCCCTAGGTTTTGTCAGTGAGTGCAGTAATGAATGCTCTTTGAAACTATAGATTTCCCACGTGCTGTGTTGCATATCCCATTTCGGTGGGATACAGGCCTTTTGCATGTTTTCAAGTGCAATGTTCACATGCATTTTGTGGAAGAGTTAGTATTAATTCAGCTGGTAATGACACTTTGGGGCATTTGAACTGTTTATGCCTCTACTGCAGAATGTTTTCAGTGATAAGCCAAATTAACTGAATAATGCATTAACTGGAAAGGAAAACAATTAAATAAGGCTGCCATAGTTAACAATGTGCAGTTCCTCCTTAGCTGCAGACCTTTTAAGCCTTTTTCATCTCAGCCTCAAAGCACAGAACCTCTTGAACAAGAGCTTCCCTATCCATTTTGTACATGAGGAAACTGGAACAAAATTTGATGATATGTACATGATCATGCAGGAAGTGTCTGATACATCTGGAAATGAAGCCTGGGTGGGTTCCTGATCTCTATTCTTGTGCCTTCACTGCCACATTAATTTTTCCATTTGCTGTACAGCTTTATATGGTAATAGTGGTGTTGCTGTTTTGCACAAGACAATCTGAGCTGGTGGCCAGATCAGAACAATGGCCATGACAACTGTTTTCTCTTTGATAAAGTACCATAAAAATGCACAGTGCTTTCAGGCAAGCATATGTGTCAACAAAGAATGCAATGCCTGTCCCTTGCCTTAAAAGTTTTCTTTGTCAGCATGGAGTTCAGTCCATGCTGCTCCATGGACTTCCACTGTTTTTTCTGAGTCAGTGAGGCTGCAGCTATACAAGTGAAGTCTGAATTTTGCCTTCTAGTTTCAAAGTAAGCATTTAATAATCAAGTAGACATCAGAGTGTATTTTGTGCTGGCTTTTAACTCAATGATATGCAGCAGTGCAGTTGAGAAGGCTTTCATTGCAGCTATGTCTCAGCTTGACTTGTAAGGATGCAAAAGGAATGTCTTGTTCTCATGCCATATTTGTCTTGCTGGTTCTTTTTTTTGGTTTTTTTTTGTAATTTATTTGCTTTAGAGAACAGAACCAGACATAAGCATATGTTTCTCAATGAGGCTGGGTATTTTTGGGGGCATGTGGGGGTGTTTTCACCCAGTGTTACAGATGGTTTCACTAAAGAACATAACAGTTAACTGAGTAGCCCAAGGTGATTCAGTGAACTGATCAAACTCCCTGAAAATGTTAAACTCTTCTGGCTCCTTGTCTTTTAAACTTGTCTAGCCACTAAATCAAACTGGCTCCCAAATGAAACGAAACTTTGGGAACTGGAAGTCACTTTTCATACTGTCTAATTGCCATTCTTATGTGGGAAAATTAGTATAAAAATCCTGCCTGGGAATGCTACCAAAATTGTTTTAATAATGTTAAACAAACCCTTTGCATCAAATAATTTATTATCTGCTGACAGTAATTCACACAGAGTATACATAGGAAAAGTTGAGCACATTTTACTGGACCAAAGCAGGAGTGTGTGAGGTGATGTTCTGTTGATCTGCCCAGCAGAAAAGAGATGCTGTGTAAGAAAAAGACAACAGTTTCTGCCAGTATAAAAACAAAGGGGAAGAATTCTCTCTGAAAAGCATCTCTTCTTGTATAATGATTTTAAAAGACAAATATTTCCAGTAACTAAAAATTTTTCTTTCCAACTATTATTCAAAGGCTTTCTTCTCTCTATGCTTTTCCCTTTCCCATTCTTTCTGTTTCAGTTTGCAAAGTGTTATGATGACCATGACAATTTGAGGCAGCAAGTGTGGAAAGGTTTGGGAGGAGAATCTGTTATTAGACTGATAGAGTGGTAAAAAATGACCATACTTTAAGGCACAGGTGTGATCTGAGGAAAGATTTGTTTGTTCAGTACCTTATCTGTGTTTGTTACTGTGTCACCTGGTGTCACACAAAAAAATAACAAAACCTTGACTTTTATTTTCCATTTGTCTATGCAATTTCTTTGTTTTCAACTCTGAAAACAAATGGTGAAAACAAATGGAGGAAAATATGGAGAAAGTTGAATAGAAAGGGAATACTAAAACTTTTTTCTTACTTATTCACAGGGGTAGTTGTTTGCTTTTGGGAGAGGGACATGACTTCTAACAGCAAAACAAATGAGAAAATTCTATTGCATAAATAAATTTTGCATATAAATTTATGAAAGACAAAACCCATTAACTGAAAATATATACCTCAGTTTAAAATCGAGCTCACATCTTTGTGTCTTTTGAAAAATATCATTATTTTTTGCACATCAACTTTTAAAATAAATTATGTCTTTCAGTTATGTGACTTACAACATAGTATTAGCTACTGATGTAAAGGTAATTTACCCACATTTCTTCTTATTTCTTTTCACTTTATTAAAATACAAACTGGTTTATGTAAATGCTTCTCTAAATAAAAATCTTTCCTGATTTACTAATAAAGGGAAGATAAAGATGTATACTCCAAGATGGCATAGCTGTTGCATAATTAACTATTCCAGGATAATAATTCTTGCTTGGATAGGCTTTTCCAGAACAAAAAAAAATATCTGTTTACTCCAAAATAATCTTTTCCCAAAGTAGAATTACTCTTTACTGATTAGATTCTTGTGTGCTGAAATAAAATACTTACCTGAGAATAGGTGGTTCAACCAAATAATCCCTTTGCAACAAATATTTTAGTTAGTTTTTCTGGGGCAGCTCAAGTAAGGTGCTGGCATCCCAAAATTTTCAAACAAGGGGAAATTAAGTAAGTTTTGACTGAGACAAGTACCTACCTAGCTCGTTATATCATTCCTAACTCACCAAGACATGCAGTATGGAATTTCAGAAGAACAATAATTAGGAGATATTTCTCTACAACAAAATGTTATGGTTCAGATGGAGATTGCTTGACTTGTTCAGTAACATTCACATTCCATTCCCTTCAACATCATCTTATTTTCTCTAGCAACAAACTCAGCTGATGTGTTTGGCTGGCACTGTTCACTGCTGCTCTGACTCTTGGCCACTGGAATTTTTAACATTTCCAAAGGGGTTTCCAGGGTTATGGACTCGGAGCCCCTCCTGCTGACCAGCAGATCATCATCTCATCCAGATATTAGTTCAATGCTCAGGCAGCAGAGTGGTGACTGAGGGAGACAAATAGTGTCTTCTCCTGCTAGATTAATCACATCATTGTCTGTCAAATTACTCGACTTTCCTCTGCTGGCACTGCAACTGAGACTGTCTCTGTTCCTGCCAAAGAGTATTCCCCTATCTTTGGCTGTATTTTAAGCTTTTCCAACTTGTGCAGGCTATCTCTGCCTATTATTTTTCTGACATCATACATTTTGCTGTCAGTAATCCTGCAACACACAAATAATTTGTTTTTTATGTCTGTAATTTATGCTCCAGAGTTGAGTAAATTGCTGCACTTCAGACCCAATCCAAAGTCTAATTAAGTCATTGGAAGCATTCCAGTTGACTTCACTAGGCTTTACATCAGGGCCATAAGTAGTACTTGCCTGCCACTGAGTCAGAACTTATAAAAGACAAACAAAGCAGAACACTTTTTTACCATTCTTAGTCAGAAAACGCCAAGGTAAGAAAAAAATTAGTAAAAAAGGATCAGACTGTAGTTTTAATTGCAACTCTTTCAGCTGCTGGTCCTAAACAGTGCTTCATTCAATTAAAAATAAAAAAACGATTTAAAAAAGCTACTTAAGCATCACTACATTAAAGGATTTATGAAGTAGTTTCTTTTATTTATTTCTTGGTTTTTTTTCTTGTATTTTAATTGCCTATTTAGTGGACTCTACATCATGCTAACATGAGTAAAGCTCTTGTAATTGCTAAATGTTACTTTTCTTTTCAAAGTCTCATTTTATATTTTGGGGGCATCAAAGTGCTGCAGCTAACACCAAACACTCATTAGATGGACAAGAAAAAATAAAATTATAAGAAAAAAACACAGTATTATTTTTTCTATAGAATCCAGGTAGCAATGTGAGAAACGGGGACTCTTGCTCCTCCTAGCAATGCTAGCAATTGTGAAAACTGTTAAACCTCTCTTGAAAATTGAACTTGAAATGTTTAAAATAAAAAAACCCACCTCACAGATTTTTTTTCCCCGGGGTACAGCACATTCTGTAAGGTAAACAAGCTGTAGCACTGTGCTCTGGATGCAGGTGGCTAATTAGTGCTCATCCCTATCTTTAATCCCAGGGGAAGGGAGAAAACCTTTTAAATCTCTCTATCAAAAATGGATGTAAGTCAAGCTTGAAAGGAGGCCATGACAAGCTGACTGTAGAAGCTGTGTGAACAGTTAATTCAATTAGATCTTTAATGCAAATATCTTTGGAATACAGTTGCATTTGCATATCCCTCAGCTAAGACTTAAGTAAACATTTTCAGTACATTTCTCAGCATCCACTGAAATTAGTGAAATATTTGTGAAATGTAACTTCAGCGTCTAGAAAAGAGCAGATTAAAATACTATTTATGAACTAAATGTAAAAGAAGATTAACTGAGCTTTAAGGTGCCAGAGAAGAACCTGCCAGAATCTGGAGATCTGTATTCTCACAATTCTAAACGGGTCATATAAGGTCAGATTCACCGATTTAATTCGGGATCTAATTTCATTTGGGCTTCCAATGCAGATCTTGGTTGTGTGGATGTTTCTCTCAACAGCAAGTCCTCAAAAATAGAAAAAAAAAAGAGGAGGGGAGGAGGAGAGCTTTTAGTGTTGGATCAGCTCTCTGCTCTGGTTTATTATTCAGCTCCACAGACAATTGCAGTAGAACAAACAGGGTGTGGGCACAGGCGTGGAAGTGATCAGGGATGAGGAAAGGGGGCTGGAAGCACTTAGCTCTGCCCGTGTGAGAAGTGGCCTTGGAACCAGAGAGCCTCATTTCCTCAGGCCTCATCTACACCAGAGACTTTTCCAAGCAAAGTTGCCTCATGTTCCCACACGAATGTGTAAGCTGGCAAAACCTACCCCTTGCTCTGGGTGGAACTTCTGTGCCACCGCAGCCCTCAGCCACCAACCATTCTGCTCGTGACACAGCAGCAGTGGCATCCAGGAGCTCCTGCCCCAGCTCACAGCCAACATTCTATGAACAGTCATTCTTTATAGAGAGGTGCAGACCTCACAGGTCTTCTGAGAGGTGATGGCAAAGTGTTCTGGTTATACAGATAATACCTACTGCTATTTTGTTCCATTGTTCTATGGAAGTGAGCCCTTTGCAGTCAGACTGTTTGTTACTGGTATTACACCATAGTAATCTTTAAATGCTTTCTATCAGGAAAATCTTCCATTTAAAGACAACTGACAAATCACAGTTATCAAGTATGAAATACCCAAGTTTTAAAAAAGAGAAAACATTTTCTATTCCATTCACATCTGGGAATGAGAGGAATGAGAGGAAAAAAAGCAATTTTCTCTCTGTGAGCAGGTTTCCAGAATTTAATTTAATTGCATTTGGGAGACTCGTCTGTTGGTGGTGTAGCACTTACACTGCTTGGTGTGACTGCCTTGATACTGCCTTGCTTGGTAACTGTTTGGACAGGAAAAACAATATAGTACAGAAGCAGAAACACCTGCAGTAAACCAGCTTGGTGCACGCAACAGCAGGAAATCTTTATGAATACAATAAGTGCACAAGGTAGATACCATAGCAAAGAAGCCAAAACCAGGGTAAATATTTTGTGCTGATTTCCTTAAGCAATCAGTTTCACTCTCCTGTGTTTAAGCCAACAACATGTTTCTTTTCTATGAACACTGACAGTGGTATGTGGTTATGCAAAGAGGTCCTCACCAGGGAAAGCAGCAGAACTGAATGTAGTCTGTTCCTGTTTCTCACCTCAATGTTTAATCAAATACTCTAAATGGAGAGAATTAGTTTTATTTTAAAAGCTTTAGTAGTTGTCTGAAGAATGTCTGCTGCACAAATAGGATGACTGCAGTTTGAAACTGGTATTTTTTTCTTCATCAGTTCAGTTCTAGAAATGCTCGCTAAGATTTGCACAACAGCAAAAGTCCTCACAATGTCCTTATTTAGTGAGAACTTGAAAAACTAGGCCACAACATACAAATGTGTATATCTGTACTAATATAGGCTGGGCTAAGGCTTTTATAAACTTTTGATAGTAATTCTCATTCTGATGGCAGGTGCTGAGAACTTTGTGGAACAACAGCCTGATTTGGAAAAATAAGACCAAAACATGCGTCATTCAAAATTAGGAAGACTTCTGCTCTTGATTTACCTTATTCTTTACTGATACCACTGCATAAAGTAACCAGTTTCTTTATGCAGTGGTATCAGTAAACACACTGATAGATATAATAAATTTCATCTCAATCAGGATGAAGGTGGTTCTCTTCTCATCCTTGACTATAACTATATAAACCATTATTATCAAAAGCACAGAAAAAGCTATGAAGTCTTTCTATATTTCTTCACTGACACCAGCCTCATCAAAATATGTTATTGCTGTAATCTGAACATAATTTTCCCTGACACTGTAATATCTGGCAATCTTGAGTTTATAATTAAGGCCTCTTTTACATACTAATCAGATGGGCCCTTCATTTCAACTTAAAGCCCTCATCCTGTGATTCTGTGATTATATAGATTGAAAAACCTTTTTCTTTTAAAATTTCTAAAAATCCTTTACAAATTACAATAGCTACTGTTGATAGATATGGCATGTAACACTATAGAATGATTATTTTATATGAAGAAAAGTAATGAACAAGCAATTCAACCCTGCAGCATTAGCCCTTCTTTACTATCAAGTACATCTTTACATATACTTTCAAACACCACTTCTATCTAGGCTCTGCAAAATTTGAAAATAATGCAACTTTAGACTGAGAAATGTTGTCCCTGTCAGCTGTAGTGAGAATAATGTGCAGGAAAAGGTGATGTAATGATCGTATCACTTACATTATTCTCTCCCTAATGAATAATCTTCCACACTAAGGATGAGCTCACTTACTATTATTGGAGCCACATCTGTAGGCCACAGCACACTGCTGAATGTAGCAGAATTTTTACAGCAGAGTTTTGCTGTATAATCTGCCTGTAGCTAAGACCTTTCATTAGAATTGCAAAACCATTATATGTACTACATATGGAGTAAATTTTTCTCATGAGAAATTGGACAGAATCAAAGAAACAAAGCTTTTATTTGCAGAAGTTGTACTTGAGATCTGCACACGTCCCAAGCACAGGTAAAGAAAGGCATAGGTCTTTCTTTGAAAACTGGTCCCAGACTATTATTAGTTTGAAACATCTAAAACATGTCATGGATGTTTTCTGTTCTTATTTCAGCCAGAGCTCACATGATTAATATTGTAGTCTAAGTTTGATTTCAAACTAAGGATAGAAAATCTTCTCTATTTCCATTCCTATTCCTATTTGTATCTTCAGTGCAGACAGTCTGTGTGCTCAGTTGTACAACTGTACTTATGTAATCTGCTTTCTGTAAACGATGAATCATATTCTTATTTATACCTGGAAATATGAGTACAGCCGGGAGTCTGTCCTCGTTTTGCATTAATTTATTTTTTGGTATGGAAGGAAAGGACCCAGTTGTGGAAGTAATCCCGTTAGGACCTTGGCAGTTTCCTGTACACCTGAAAAAAAAGCAATCGGTGGCTAATTTTGAATATCGACACATCGTTAAACCAATGGAAAGTTAGATGCGCCTCTGTGAACACACACCTTAAGATGGAAACCCCAGGAAAAGCTCTTTCTTTTCCAGTCTGAGTCCAGGCATTCAGGCTGCCCGGCCCCTCCAGCGCGGCTGGGCAGGCGCTGCCGCGGGGCCGGGTCCCTTCGCAGGCCGCTGGCCCGGCCGGGTTTTTCCCTCCCCTGGCGCTGGAGGAGGGCAGCAGCGGAGGGGACGCCACCGGCCCGGCCAGGGCTGCCCACATCCTGCCCACTGCCAGGGCACCGGGCCCCGGAGCAGCTACAGGACGGGCCCGGCCCGCTGTGCCGCGGCTGCCAGCAGCGGGAGGGAAGGACATGAGCCCCCCCAGCCTGAAACCCATCACCGTGACTGCTTCGGCCCGGCCGCCACCCGGGAGGGACCACATGGATACGGGAAACTCATAGCTGAGTTTAAACAGACCATAGTTACTGTATCTTCGAGTGTGTTAAGAACAGGTAAATAACGGGATTTTGCCTCTTGTTTAAGACTGATAGGCAGGGGACTGGTAGGGACTGGATCTATAGTTTGGACTATGGCCAAGTACCAGGAGAGGCTGTGCAAAGGAGCAGGTTCATGCAAAGGACACCCAAGGAAGAGGAAGACTGCTTCATCCCATGGCCCTGGAGACCCCTGCCTACAGTACCAAAGGATGGAGTGGCAAGCACAGAACAATGAAAAGCTGATTAGCATACAAAGCTAATGAGAGTTGGCTGGGATAGGTTATAAATACGTATAGGTGATGTTGAAGCTTTTGAAATTTGTATGAACTTAAGTGAATTATAAACAGAGAGTCTGTTCTGTTTGGCATCCATGTCTGTGGAGATCTCCCATGCGCTGATAAACACCACTACATCACAACCCTCCAGATTGTGGAGTCTTTTTTCCACCTGTCAGCATGACCCTCTGCAGGCCCCAGGTGAGATACTAACTCTTTTAGTGCACACATGAGACCTGCAGACCTTCCATCCTCTCCCAAGTGAGAGAAAATGATGGAGTGAAGACACCCAGAGGACAACATGGAGACACTAAAGTAGACAAGAATGTCGAATCCCAGGTGGAAGGAGTATGAGGAGATGCCTTACATTTAGGCTGAAGTTCTCTTGCAAGCCATGGTGATGGACTATGATATACTTGAATATCCCCTTTAAATCATGGGGAAAAGTATGGGGAGGAGGAATGCACAAATTGTAGACCTGAGCAAAGGCATCCATGCTGAATAAGCAGACATTGAAGGAGCTGTGATCCCATGAGAAGCTTGAACAGAGAGAAATAAGAGTGATGAAGGCCCTTTGCCCCAAGGGAAGATGAAGAGAATATCTATTCCCAGAGATGAAGATGATCTTAGAGACAGATGAAGAGAACCTTTGTTTTTGAACGGCTCAAACTGATGCCTTCTAGAGGCTGACCTGGAACAGAGTCTAGACAGAGCAAAAGGATGAAGTAGGTATTTATTAAAAGGCCTCAGTGGGCACACTTGGGCACGACAAGAGCCAAGTTAAACCACACCCAAGATGCCCCAAAATGGTCACAAAATGGATGACTGATCACATGGTCTCACACTTTTATAAGTTCTGGTCCATTAGCATATTGGAGTTAATTGTCCAATTATAACTTCAGATTATGAAGCTCCATCCTCCTTGTTTTTTCCTTCTCACTTCACCGTGGTTTTTGTTCTTGGGCCTGAAAGTTGTATCCGTTGTCCTTGGTACCAAGCTGGAGAAGGAATTGTTTTGTCTACCTACTCCGTGAAGAGAGCTTAGTAGCACTTAATATGAAACCCAAAACTACACACTAAAACAGCATAGAAGCTGAAAAATATAAAAGCTAAAACTTAAAGCATCAATCCTTAAAATAGTACCCAGTAAGCTGACATGGCCCAGAAATGCATCTGTGGGAAAGCTGTGAAAGATGGGAGGGAATTCATGACTGCAGATTGCCAGGTGGCTGCTGTTCATGGAAATTGAAGCCATGGGAGAACTGTTTTTCTTATGGAAAATTCTCCATACCATAACAGGATATACTTCTCTCCCTAAGTGAACTGCACAAAAACTATTCTAGAGGTGGAAAACTGGCTGATAATCCTGGGTGTTGTTTGTGTATGTTGTCAGTGGGGAAGGAAATCTGGAGGGGGGGAGAAGTGTGATGAAGGTTTTATTCTGATTCTTGTTATTCTTTCAGTCCTGTTAATAAAGTTTTTCTTTATACCCTTTAAAGTTTGAGCCTGCTTTGCTCTTCTCCTAATCCTATCTCAAAGCAGAAAATAGACCCACCACATAAATTGGTGCATTGGCCAGGAAGTGTCAAATTGGTAAACCAAAACCACTACCCAAATTTTGTGTTTCCTCCCAGTTTTGAACTGAAACCTCCACAGAGTCAATTTGGAACTCAACAAATAACACAATTGGAGCCACTGAGTAATGTAATTCCATATCACAAATGTTTGAATGTACAAGCTTTTATTAATATTAATGAAGCAGGAATGGACAAGGAAGAATATAGTGTGTGTGGAAAATCTAAAATAAATAATGTCTCCCATAGAATAGGCATATTCCCTTATGCTGTTGTCTCCATGCATCTAATCCAATAATTGTACTGGGCTGGAAGGAATACTGGGGATATTTTAGGCTCCAATTCAGGAAAGTGTTAAGCATGTGCTTACAATTACATGTGTGTTTTTCTGAGTGCAGTACTAGGAGCAGAACATAACAGATTCCCTTGTCATGGTAGCAGTGTGTGTCTGTGGGAGCAGTGTTTCTATGGATAGTTGTAGATTTCTCATTTAACTAGGAATAAAGCTTTCTAATTTCAGTCAATTTTCATAAAAATTTTTGAACTAAAAATATATCAAGGATTGCATAGGAAAGTTGAAACACATTCCTCTTCCAAATATGGTCCTAACACTGGGATCTTCCCCCTTAGTCAAACCACCTGTCATCACAAATGCCAAACTAGCCTCATATGTGTGTGCCCCCACGTACCCTGGTGTAAGCAGTAGTCACACCGTTTCAGATTTGAGTTCACCTCCAGGGTAGTGATGGCCCCCTCAGGCTCCCCCACACTGATACTGATGTCCCCATTCTCACAATAACTGCCCCAGCTCCCAGCCCACCTTGACTCCTTCGTAGCACTCAGGCTCCTGGTGTCCCCTGGCAGAGTGAGCCAGTGCTATCCCTGTGTGTGCAGGTGAAGTGGGTGAGTTGCTGGCTTGATCTGTGGCCCAGATACGTGGCTCTGTGGAGAGTTCTTCCCAGGTGACTCCTGCTGGAAGCTGGAGCAGCTTGTCACATTTGTGCTGAGGTGTGCTGCAGCCTCAGGACTTGCCCAGCTGGACTGTGCTAGCTAACAGAAAATTCCCAGTTTGGATTCAGCCTAGGAGGTACCACAGCTCCTTGAGGATTGCCTGTCATCTATCCCTGTGGTTATCTGTGAGAATGAAGCACCAGCAGCTGGCATTAGTGGAAGCTGGGCCACTCACTGTGAGAAAGACTTTGAGGTGCTGGAGTGAGTCCAGCACCTCAAATGGAGCTGGGGAAGGGTCTGGAGCACAGGTCTGATGAGGAACAGCTGGAGCTGTTTAGCCTGGAGAAAAGGAGACTCAGGAATGACCTTTTCACTCTCTTCAAGTGCCTGAGAGCAGTTTGGAGCCAGGTGGGAGTTGGCCTCTTCTCCCAAGTAACAAGCAACAAGACTGTCTCAGGTTGTGCCAGAAGAAGCTGAAATTGGACATTAGGAAAAATTTTTTCCCCAGAAGGGTGGTGGCAGTGGTTCCAGGCTGTGAACAGGCTGCCCAGGGAAGTAGGGAAGTGTCTCTGGAAGCATTCAAAAAACATAGTTGTGCCACTTAGGGTCATGGTTTAGTGGTGGACTTGGCAGTGCCAGCTGAACAGGGGGACTGAATGATCTTAGAGGCCTTTTCCTGCACTATCAATTCTGTGATTCTATAATCCTATGTGTAGTTACTAAAATTTGAACTGGACTCATTGCAATGCAGCAACATTTTGTCTTTCTCTCTTAACGCTTAACTGGACATCTTTCTGCTATCACTTCCATCACAGAACATTTTTAACTTGAATTTTTGGGATATGGATGTTTCTTCCAGATTTTCTTATTGGAGCCCACAATGCTTGCCTTGACACATTTCATAAACATTTTTTATGTTCTGTTTCTATTAGCTCTCTTTCTCCTAGCTGTCTCCTCACCATTTCCTTTGAGAGGCATCAAGATTGTTCCTCTGCCCTATTTCAAGACCTGAATAATTCTACAAAATTAATGCATGATGTCAAGTATGGGTAGAAATAAGCCAT
This sequence comes from Thryothorus ludovicianus, assembly GCA_013397245.1. Lineage (NCBI taxonomy): Eukaryota > Metazoa > Chordata > Aves > Passeriformes > Certhiidae > Thryothorus > Thryothorus ludovicianus. The sequence goes on along the minus strand of VZTB01013653.1, from coordinate 1,988,878 downwards.
TATGTCCCTCATCACTATATTAGTCATTGATTTATTCAGCTCACTCTCAACCTTCATACAAATATATCACATCTTTTAAAATTTCTGTCTGTTGCTATTTTTAGTGGATAAACATCAGCCAACAAAATAAATATTTCCATTCCATAGTATAAGATAGAATGGAGGAAAATAGATTTGGTTCCTCCTATTAATTTCAGTTCTCCAAGTGTTTTGGTTTTTTTTTTTCCCAGTGTTTGTGTCTAGTCTTTGCCTGTGTAGACATATTTCTATAAATTCTAGAACAGGTCAGTTTTATTCTGTGCAGTGCAACATCAAGTGATATCATCAGCCCCTATGCTGACAAGCCAGTGAATAATTTTCCTCTCTCTCAGCCTGCAAAATATTCAGAAGTATATGTATATTTGTAGCAATGGGCATAGTAAAACAAGAGTACAGATGATTACAGTTTGCCCAAAGTGAATGGAAGTTTGTTTTCCCATAGTGCAGCAGGTAAGGAAAACATGTAAAATCTTTTTGTTGAAAAGGGTTTCCACTTTTTACAAAAAGTACTTGTTTTGTAGATTTTCTTAGTTCCACTAAAAAAAAAAAAAAGGTCCAGGAGGGTTGAATTGACTGCAAAATAGAAATAAAACTCTTTGCTCTAAAGAAAATAGTAAGGGGGCAGAAGCAGAGTGTTCAGATTCACTGGTCAGGCTGCTTTTGTACCCTTCACTCCTGCTTCAGCATTTACTGCCGTGCCTCATTTTCTCTCTCAAAGCTGAATTGTCTGCAGCAATCATTGGAAGAGATTTTTTTGCTCCTTGGTTTGAAATTTTTGAGTCAATGCTTAATAAACTGTTGAATGACTTGCAAGAACCATGTGATGAGAATGTGCTCCCTTAGGAGCATCTGACACAAGTGTCTGCCATGCAACCTGGAGTTATTTGTCTGTTTAGGAGACTGCTTACTGCCTCTTATAATAAAAGATGGTCCAGAAAAGAAGGTAAGTCATTGGAATTCTGGTGTTGCTATAAATAGAGAAGTTCTTTCAAGCATAAAAATTACGAGCTCAGCTGTTTTTTTTTTCCCCGTAAGAATCCAGATTAAATTAGTTTCTGAAGTATATCTAAATGGTTTCTTTTCAAAATCCGATTGAAAACCTCAACATCTTGCATGTTTTAAGTGCTTTCTTGTTTCATTTGGATTCGACATACCACAAGAGTCAGACACTTTTGTGTTCATGTTTCAGTGAACTCAGGATAAATCAGTATTTACACATGAAGTGTCTTCACAGTTAATATTAAAAGGCAGCTGCTTCTGAGCTTAATCCTGGTTGCTGGTTATCAGTGCAGAGCAAAACCGTGGGACAGCTAGGAGAGAAGGGAGGTTCAGCTGAATGGAATACAGTTACCCAGGCCAGATTTTCCCTATTCATCTTCCTTTTCAATCACAGAGAGCTACAAGGTGTCCCTGTTCCTGGTATGGAACCAGCTGTATCCTGCTTACATGCATGGAATCCAGTGGACTAGGACACCAGGGACATGGTGTCCAGCTCAATGGTATTCACCATAAGGAAATTAAAACTCATCAGAGAGAAAAACACAATTTTCTCAACCATCTCTCTAGGGCACCTGTAAACCATTACAATCCATCCCACCATGTTTTTTCTGTCCAATATTAACTTCTTGACCCAATGCCACTATTATGAGTACACAAGATACATTCTAAGAAGCAAAATAGCAAACACACATTGAGATATTTCACAACCAAACAACTCACTGCATACCATTCTACAACCTAAAAATTATCACATTTCCAATTTCAATAATTTTTTACACATTGTGCAATAACATAGAAGATTTAATTTCCAAATGAAGTAGTTTATTAGAACAGCTGGTTTCACACACAAAAGCTGTGAGTGAATATTAGCTTTGAGTACTACTTTTTCATGTGCTTTGACATTCATGACTAATGTATGAATTGTAGAGAGGATGTTTTATAGATTTTATTTAGCCTAATGTTTAAATTTGTGATTGATTCTTAAGTTCACTACTGGTAAACATCCATTTGCCATCTTTGAGAAGAAATGTTTCAAGTATCAGAAGATCAGCTGTAATTTTAGCTGTATGATACACAGCTAAACCTGATACACCAGAAATACAAATATTGTAGCTACTGTTAAAATTCCCTATATTACAGATAAGTAATCTGGGGTGCTTTTCTATTTATATGATATATTCTGATAATTGGAAATGTAAATACATACATTTCAGTCATTTTTTTCATTTCATGTTCTCTTTGTTGTAACTCTACTTCTGACTGAGAAAGGATTTTTGAAGCCAGCAGCACTAAAATCCATGCAGCTACTGAAAATGTTCTCCTCTCTCCAGCTGCAAAGCTTGCTGCCTGATGCCAGAGAATGAATAAATCCTGTAAAAGGGACAGTTAAGAAACAACTTGACTGCTTAGGAAGCGCTGTCAGCCCCTCTGCCCATGGGTTCCCTATTGATGTCTGCTCTCACCAGATGTGATCAGCCGGATTTCCCACTCGGGGCAGTGGGGACACAGAGAGCTCATTCATCCCTCTGCACCGTGCATGGGCAACTCCCACCCCCCCAGGCAGGTCCCCAGGCAGCTCAGAGCCCCATCTGGTAGCCATTCGGATCATGTGAACCCAAATATTATTCGAAACGACTTCTTTCTTCTTTCACTAGGCCCCATTGTTGGGATGAGACATCGCGGCTGATGTGAAGCCCAGAACTTATTTCGAGTTACAGCATTAGTAGCAAACAGTATTATGAACTTCTTCCAGCCTGCTTCAAAGCTCAGAGGGTGCTTGAATGTGGAAACTGCCAAATTTCATCAGAAGTTTAGATAAATTGATAGATTTAAGTATCTGTAATGTAATTTATTTCAAAAACATCTAGGAAAGGAACTGGATAATTATTAACCACTTTGGTTACCATCATCAAACACAGCTGGCAGTGAAAGGCATCTTAATTGTAGTTCTACCCTGGTATTTGATGGGTTATACCAGAATAGGAACAGAATAAATATTTCCATCCCTGGGCAGCAGTATCTTCCACCTCTCATTTTACAAGTTGGCACTGTGTTATAGATTACAATAAATGGGAAGAACTAAGCAGATTTTCCAGGTAGTTCTCTGACTGTCACTGCCTGTAAATTATGGTACATTATGTAGTATTTAAACTTACTTATGTAATACAAATTCCCACAAATTGTAATCAATTTGTCAATGAGATTGCTGTAGAAATAGATCTGAAAAAGGAAAAAGTATGATATAATCAGAAGAGAAATGAGTCATATTTGCTGCCCTGAGGTCTGGGCTGGCCTATTGACACCATACACTCAAAGATCTTAATTAGCTGGTAAATTGTAAAATGCATCTCTTTGTACATGTGGAGTCTTCAGCTGTGCACGAATAAAAGGATTACATCAGCCTGATTTGGTTAGGAAATCAATGGGTAGGATTTTTAAGTAATAACTTAACTAAAGGATAACTAGAATGACTTGGATTTAGAAACTAAGACTTTGTAAATATAATTATAGTAGTCTCATGTGAAGTCTGAGAAACAAATGCCTTCTTCAAAAAAAAGGTGAAGTGAGGACCAGAAATTAAGGTTTACCAATTCAGAATTTATATACCTTAGATCTTGCATCTAAACACAGGAAAATCTGCAGCTCTCCGAGTCCATTATTGGTAATATTATATATAATACTGATAGTAATCGTATATATATAATATATACTATTATATATATATATAATATAATAGTCTATTATATAATATATAGTATCTCCTTACAGACAAGGAAAGCACTAGTCTATGTGCATAAATGCCAAAAAAAAAAGTCCTGAAAAGAGTAACTTGAAATCAGAGCTGTCACCACCAAGTTTCTTCAGGAAAACATCTGACTTTAATTCATTCCCTGAATACAAGCTCGACAAGTCTGCTTTTCACTGAGGCAGGTCTTCAGCTAGAAGTATCCTGTTATCAGATGCAGCTCAAAGCAATAGAAAGCCAGTAAAAATGCACAGAGTTTGCATCAAAACTAATGCAAAAGCTCTTAGGATGGTGTTCCAATATAGCCAAATCCCCATCTCAATTTTGATGTCAAATTTTGTTAATTCACTCCTATCCCAATCCTAAAGCTTTCCCATGGTGCCTCAGTATATGACACAGTCTTGTGTATTTAAAGACTAAAAAGCTAGGATTAAGAACTGGTTGGCTCTTAGACCTTTAAATATACAAGAGTGTTTCAGTGGCACTCTACTGAACTGCTGTGAAACTTCAAGCACAGCTAAACCCTGTTACACTTCACCACTGCTGGTGCACTTAATAATAGGCCACCATAATCCTAAAGTGTGGTGCAAGCATCACCTGCACTAACCAAAACTCAAGGATGGTACCAAAAGGAAAGACCCTACTGCCCCAAGGTGTGCATTTCCACAGCCTCCCTCAGGCTTGATGTAGGCATTAGAGCAACCAGGAAACAGGCCAGATGACAGAATGGATGTGGCTTAAAACTGTCTCACTAGGAGAGAAGAATCCATCACCAAAAAAATGATCTGGAGTAGAATCCTTTCTGTATTATATAGTGATCACGTGGGCTTTTCAAGATACAGGCTGGAAATCTTCCTGGGAGAAAAGGACCTGTGGGTGCTCAACAAGCCCTGACCATGAGCCAGCTGTGCCCAGGTGGCCAAGAAGGCCAGTGGCATCCTGGCCTGGGCCAGCAATGGTGTGGGCAGCAGGAGCAGGGCAGGGATTGTCCCCCTGTATTGGAGAGGCCACACCTGGAGCGCTGTGTGCTGTTCTGGGCCCCTCACTAAAGAAAGGCACTGAGAGAGCCCAGAGAGGGGCAGTGGAGCTGGGAAGGGCCTGGAGCACAGATCTGATAAGGAGGGAAGCTACAGAAGTCCCCTAACTGTGTGGAGCAATGAGCAATAGCATGTGAATAGATTCTTGGTTTGAGAATGTTGTTGCAACATAAATTTGTTTTAAAAGGCACTGTAAATAAAAGAATATTATGCAGAGGCCTATAAAAGCATAATTCACAAGACAAATGTTTCAATTGAGTTAATGTAAAAAGCAATCTGCAATATTAAGTCATAAATGAAAATGAACATATGGAGAATTTTGTCTCCAACTACTCCCAACATCAGAATATGAAACACTTCAGCAAAGGCCTATGCAAAGAATAATCTCTCCTCCAAGAAGCTCAAGACAGTGATAGTGGGAATCCTACAAGCCAACAGTGGGAACAGACTCATCAGTATTTGTGTGGGCATGCACAAAGTCTGTCTGTGCTAAGTTTGGCTGAAGCCACTGCTATGAGTCACTCACAAATTTAAACAAAAAGTGTTGTGGAAGATTAAACAGAGACTGAATAAGGAGTTCGCAGTCTTCACTGTGTGTATTTAAGATCCTGTTCATTTTACTACAGATTGACAACATGAACTAAACAAGGGAGCATTTAACAAGTGTTGAAGACAAATGCCTTCAGTGTTCCAGGTTTTGCCTTCTACTCCTTGCAGCAAACTGAAGGCATCTAAAATAATTTCTTTAAAATAAGCATTTTCTCATCAAAAACTCCTTTCATATTTCAGTGCTGCTAGCTATGCTGGTGTGGTAGAGAACCAAATTTAAAATATGTTGTTTGGAATGCTTATTGACAAATATTTTGAAAATGTAGGTCTCTTGCCATCTCCCTTACTGAGAAAAGCAGAATGTTGAGAAGGGATACCTCGAGGTTTGTGTGTAAACAGACAGTAAGATGGAGCATTTCTGTCAGCTTTATATAAGCCAAAGAGGTAGAAACCAATAGCAAGTGATACCATAGCTGTTATTCTGTTACTTTACCAGTGAGTGCTGGTAGTTTCAGAAGGATGCAGAAAAAAGGGATTAATCCTTTACCCTTCCTATTCTGGTTTTATAGTCTCTGATATTCAAGCCTGGTTCTTATTTTTCAGGAATGGATACTTTCTAGGTACCTAGAATAGATAAAAATAAATACAGTTTAATACACTAGAAAAAGGGTCCTATTTTCTTTACCTTTTAGGTGACTGTCTAGTTAAGTTTATACTTACACCGTGGATGTTTGTCAGCTGCCCCTCTGGAAGTAACAAATGCAGGAGATCATTCCATTATCTTGTAAATTAAATTACATTCTAGTTAGCTGAGATGTGACACCACCAGTGTACTGCAGCACATAATTCAATCTGATTTCATTTTTCTCATCTTTGTGTGCCACTTGTAAAATCCAGATGTATTGCCAAGCTCTTCAAACACATTTCCAGCAGCAACATGAGCTGAACAAGAGCCTCTCATTCCTTGACAGACTCCTCAGGCAGCTGCGTGGGTGGCTTTGGAGTTTCTTTGTGGTCTTTCATGTGGTTGAGTTGCTGATGGGCTGTTTTGTCTGCTTTGCCCTCCTGGGTATCAGTTCCCTTTGATTTTGAGGAATTTACACATCTTTATCCATCTGAGAATACAGTTCTGCGTACAACTCTTCTAAATTATGCAGAATCTACTTCTTTGTTAGAAAAGTGTATCTTCTATTTCTTTATCCACTTATAACAACAGGCATCCTTAAAAAGCAGAACCTGATTATTGTTTATGAAGTATCAGCAGAGAAACAGGAAATAGAAATTAAATGATTAAATGTTTCCTGTGAAGTTTCTCAAAATTTCTAAATTTTGTGACTGCTGTATCTAAACAAATCATAGGTTTAAGATATATTGTTGTGTGAAAAATGGATGGCACTGAATTATGATTTTAAACAAACTGGAAAAATTTTGAGAGTACTCTTGTTCTTCCTTTTTTTTTTTTTTTTTTTTGGCTAGCTGTGGCTCCTGTCTGTGATCCCAAGAGTTTAGGGGCACTGTTCCTCTCTATCTGGCTGCAACATAGTACCATATAGAATCACATTCCCTCTTACATTTGCTATTTCCCTACACATAATAGACAACACAGAGTTAAACAGCGTGGTTAATATGCTAATAAAGATTTTTTTAAATAGCTAAGATTACTCCTGGGCTCCTGAAAAATCTTTGCTTTGAACTGCTGGAGTGTGACAAACTGTTGAATGTGAAATCTTGGAGCGTTTGTCACCACCTGATAGCCTGTTAGCACTTGTTCCTGAGCTGGGCTCTGGCCTTTTCCCTGCGGCTGTCTGTTTGTCGGGGATGTTTCAGCACAGCAGGGTTCCCGTGTTTACCGGGCAGCAGGAACAAATAAGTGCTCCTGGCCCCTGCAGATAAATGTGGAGAATGTGAACAGCGATGACAGAAGGTGAATGTATTCGTGATAGCTCAGCTAATTAGTATGATTAAATTAGAAACAGATGGGATAAGCTGCAGCATACAGTCTAGTATTTTTTCTTGACTGACTTATTTTAGTTCAAGTGATATTCTGAGTGAAATGAAAGAGGCCTCTAGACTGAGCAAAGCACGCTGCTGTAGTAAGTAGGATGACAGAGTAAATCTTTTTATCACTAACTCCTAGGCTATATTGTTCTAAATCTTTATGATCTAGGGATACAGGAAGCTTTCTGACAACATGTGAAAAACAAAGTTCGCCTTTCTGCTAGGATTTAAAAGGTTTAATAAAAGACAATAAGGACAAGGCAATAAAGCAAAATACAAGGCCGGGGTGTCTCTGGCCAAGAGCCAAGAGCAGGCCTGTCCCAGAGATCCCCCCCTTAAATATGGATATTTGAACTTTTCTAAGACCTTATTTCTGTATTTCTGGGAGCTGTTTTGCATGGCCACTCCTTGGTCCCACCTTTTTAGAGCATGTGTGTTTCTTGGCTGTTGTTTTAATTAATTCTTCTTCTCAGCCTTAATTTGGGCCTTGGTCTATAATTTCTACAGATGGTCAGTGCGGGTAGTTGGTCTATCAGCAGCAGATGTCTTCATGTCAGCAGCAGGGTCTGCACTGGGTGCTATCCTGGCCAGGCAGTCCACTCACTACAAAGACACCTTATCAACTTACTTTACTCCTAAAGAAAGTTATATCTTTAAAACCATTCCTATACTACACATATAATATCACCCTACATGAAAAGAAAGAAAAAAAAAACAATACCATAATATGTATTTATAACAACCTTACACGTACAACACTCGTGTTAATATTTGCAAAAAAGCCAACTTTATAATATGTGTTTATAACACAATAGAAATGGTAGCAGTGAGCATGAGAATATATTTATTTCTCCCTGATAGACTTGCTCTTTTCCATCAGCAAACCCTTACTTTGGAACCCTGTTAAAATTATGATCCCATAAAGTGGTTTATATTCCAAGCATAAATTTTCAATATACTGTTTTTTAAAAATAAAAACTCACGGTAAAAATTAAAAGCCCTACAGAACTGATATTGTAGATGACCACATAACACACTTCTGTCATAATAATGACAGAGCTGGTTCTGTCCATCCATTAACTGTATAAAATGGAATTTATTGAAAGGGTTACAGCAAAAGAGGTGGGTTGCAGATGTGCTTTGATGTGCCAGTGAAGTCAAGGCTTATCCCTCTCCATCCCACAGCATGGAAAAGTTTGTCTGGTTAAGGTGAGTACAGGTGAGAGGTACCTAGAGATAAGTCTGGGGTAATGCCAGCCAGCGGGAAGCATGCAAAGCTGAGGTGAGAGCTGTGCCTCTTTCTGTCACAGATGATACAGAGCTGCCACTTTTGTTCTCCATTAAGTATTTTGACCTTTTGACCAAATCTATCAACCAAATCCATGATAAAACACAGATGAGCTGAACATGGTTATTATAATTTGCTGTTTGGTAGGCAAGGTCTCTTTTCCTTTAGTGAAGCAGTGAAGAGAGCAGCGAGGAAAAATGGGATCCAGAACTCATTTCTCTGTGTGAAAGTGCCTCTCAGTGCTTCATCTGATAAATAAATCAGCTTGTTCTCTGACCATCCACCTTGTAGAAGGGAAGTACCTTGAGCCACTCTCTGGGCCTAAAAGAGGTGAGGCATGGATGAGAATAACAGACTCATCAGGTGCTACATCAAAAACTGGAAAGGAATTTGTAAAAATTTTATACTACAGTGATTCTGTCTGTATTGATGATATTTGCACCATATATTGGACAGACTGTTAAGAGAGCACTGCTTTTCAGTAATGGTGCAAGGCAATTGGATTTGGATCTGTCAAATCATGGCTACATGAGATATTCAAACACACCATCTGAGTCTCCATTTTTCAATGTTGTGGTGCTTTTTTCAGGCAGATGTTGTAAATTAGCTATAAATATATTAAAAGCAGGCAAAAAATCCCTTCTGGTAGTTTTGAGTGTGATGTGGAATCCACGCAGACTTGCTCATACAGACACTGAAACTGATATGACTCAGCAAAGATCCTGAAGTAACTTGAAATGATTTTCTGCTGCCATTTGCCCACTTCTTGGCTTACAGCCTCAGCCACACATCTTATTAGCTTCCCAGAAATCTGTGAAGTATAGAGCTCTGATGCTTTCCCTCAGCCACAATGAGATGTGAGTGCTTTAACCATTAGTCTCCTTTACCACACCAAATAAATTTGGTCTAGTGAGCTTGAATTAGATTTGTCAATCTAGAGTTGCAACACCTTGGCAGTTGCAGTTTAGAAGTAAAATTCCTATGATGCTCATAAAGGAACTTCAAGGAAGCCAAAATCTTGCTCTGTTTTTTAAATAAACTTGTCCCTATCACTGGTGAGTTATCAAGTGTTGCTTATCGAATGCATAAAATTCTGTCTCCAGTTATGGTAAAACATGCACACTGTTTTAATCAATATTGAAAGTCGTTATTGAGAAGATTTGACTGTATCTGCTGATAGATAAATGTGCATGAATAATGTACACAGATATGCTTTTACTGCTCTGCCAACTTTCTCTTCTGTAAGCTTAGATGCAGCTAATACAAAATAGATGTACAGAAAACAGGGTTTTGCCCCTATTGTCCTGAATTGTTTGTATATAAAAATCTAATCAGCACAGTCCAAATCATGGTCTTCTGTTCAGCAGCTACATCAGTGTGGCCATATTATTAAGGAACTGAGTTTGAGCTTGGTGATAAAATAACACAAATTTGTTTCCAGCCTGATACCTGCCAGCACATGAAGTGTGTGATAGCTGGTGATAATCTGCTAGGAAAAATCAAATTCCCTTCCCCTCTGTCCTCACAGTGAATTGCTGACAGGCTTTCTTGATGCTGTCCTTAAAGCAGAAAAGCTGCAAGTATTTAAAAAAATACTTTTTCTTGAGGGAAAATAGATTCTGGAAAACAGGGAGTGGGTGAGCATAAAGCTACTATTTGGAAGCACTTTGCCTCACCGTCTGTGTGTGCCCCAGCAGTGTGAGGAGAGGCGAGCTGCTGGGTGTCAGCAGTTTACCTCATCAGGAACCCAGGCTTAGGGGCTATTTATTGGCCTTACTTTCAGAGCAGTCATCAGCACACGAGTCTCAGCACTTTTTATAGTTTCGGGTGGAAGGACAGAGCTGCTGCTGTGAGGGAAGCCCAGTAAGTATCTCTGAAACAATCTCTTATCTCTATAAAGTGTCTCTTGAAACTTAATTTTTAAGGAAGTTGAGCCATTTATATGTGAGCACAAGGTAATTTTTTTTTTCTTGCATCAGGGGACAGACTGTGTTGGAGGAGAGATGTAGCTGGAGTCAAGGAGAGTGCAAAGTGCTTTCATCTTTATAATTGAGGCCTGCTGCTTGGGAGAAAGGAGATTGTGGTAGTGCTGCTTACTAAATATGCCCCCTTCAAGGTTATCAGTCTAATATTTTTCTTCAAAATTTGCTTTGTGATTTTTTATTTATGACAGACCTTCCAGATGTACTTAACAAAACAGATTATTTCCTTGCTCTCCCTTCTTGTGTGATAATTAGTGAGATTTGAATATGGCTAGAGATGGAGTTTATTCATGTGCTTGGAGCAGATTATCCTTTGAGAAAATTACAATATTTGAGCTAACTGGCAAGGATATTATTGTTGCTTGTAACACACTTGGTAAACTAAATATTACCAGTATGGGTTACTTCATTCAGGATGAGAGGATGTAGTCTCAAGCTGCACCAGGGGAGATTAAGGTTGGACATCAGGAGGAATTTCTTCACAGAAAGGGTGATGAAACATTGGAATAAACTGCCCAGGGATGTGGTGCACTCACCATCCCTGGAGCTCTTTTAAGAAAAGTGCCATAGTCTGGTTGACATTCAAAGGTTGGACTTGATGAGCTCAGAGGTCTTTTCCAGCCTAATCGATTCTGAAATTCTCTGTTTCCTTATTGTGAGCTGCTGCTCTGAAAAAAAACTGTGAAAATGCATCTTGAAGGAATTCTGTGATAAAAGGAACTATCTTGCAAATCAGTCTTGGCTAACAGGAGGAAATCAAGAGCTTACTTTAATGAGTGAGAAAAATAACTGGAATTCATAACAAAAGGAACACTTGGGTTAAGCCAGAATTTGCTGTACATACAAGTTACTCAGAAAAGTTTCATCCATTCCCTTCCTTTCTTATAACTGATGCCAAACAGTCTGTTGTGTACTAAAGGATTTCTGCTTAGCCATGGAGGCCTAGCTCAGCCCTTACAGCACTTGGAAAGCAGGTGGTTATCCCATCAGGATGCCTGTGTTAGGTACCCTGGCTGGTGCCACTGGAGAGCAAGAGCTCTGAGCAGGTCACTTTGGTGACAGTGTGAGTGGAGCATTTGCTCAGCTCCCTGCTTAACACCACTGCTGCTGTGTCAAGTCTTAAAGACACCACAAACCCCACACATTTTGGCCAGCAATACCACCTTTTCCACACAACTACACTTTTTCTATCTCTTTTTTTGTTTTTTGTACTTAGTCTACACCACTTAGAAACTGAATTTTCCATGGAGCTTCTCTACCTTGCAAACATAATGTTTGTTGCACCTGCAGCAAATGTTTAGGTGCATCATAGAGCTGGGTGTATGTTATCTGTTGTTGTAAATCTTCCTTTGTCCAGGTTTTTTTTCCCACCTGAATAAAGTAATATATCATTCTTCAGCTTATCTGCTCTCTATATGCCATGTACATGTGTTCTCAGTTTTCTTCACTGCCTTTTCCAGTGCTCTGCATGTCAAGGGATGCAGGGATAAGTAGAGGCTGATGAGTTACACAAGATGCAATAACAGTTCTCTCTAGCTCCTCTTTCAGTGGCTTCCAGCTCTACCAAGATAATCAGTGGATAACAAATCTTGTAAAATACTAACACTCGTAATATAATTTTTGAGATTTAGGGCCAGTGCTCAGCCTAAGGTGGCTTGAGGCAGTAGTACACAGTTCCTTAGGCAGGCTTCCCAGTTATCAGTATCCTTTCTTAATTTTTACATGATTACTTAAGAATAACAATATACTTGCCATAAAATGAAGACCTGAAGTGTTTATTACAAAAAAGAACTACACTGAGGAGAGAGCTACATTGACAAGTCTGGAAACAACCAAAAATGCAGACTTCTGTTTCCTATGGTGGTTATTTTCTTTAAACCAGAATAGCTAAGAATTTTCTTAAAACAGTATCTAAGTCCTGTATAGACTGAAGTACCACAAAGTGGCTGCAAGAACAATTTTAGTAGAATAGATTATTAGCAATTGCTATTTCTGTGGCTGCATGAAACTGGAAAAAAATCTAGTGGCTTTTTAAATAGTTTGGAATCAGAAGGGCCAAGGTCTCCTCTTATCCCACAAACAGACAGTATCAAAGAATGTTTATCAGTATGAAAAAATCTATTTATGTCTATATATACAAACATATATATATATATATGAGTTCTGCATGACACAGCTAAATGATTTGACAGCTATTTCTGTCTCTAGATGTGTGTTTCTGATACCACTGCTCACTTTCAGTGATTGCACAAATAGGGTTTGGATTATTCTGCACTTTATTCAGCTCAGGTAAGCTGCAGACAGGATTTGCATCTGTGAAGATTGTAGGGTTTATTTCTCTCCCTTTTAAACAAATTCCCTCGTTATCAATGGTGCCAATTCAGAAAACAATATGAATCTGAGTATAAACTTAAGCATTTTAAATCTAATGTCATTAGCTCCAGTAGATCTCTGACAGGTTTTTTAAATTATTTGCTCAATAGGAGACAACATTCTTAGCTACATTAGGATTAATATGCTTTTCACTCTGAGCCTTTCTAAGCAGTTAATCCTGTGCAAAATCCACTTTCGCACTCCTGATAGCTCTTTTTCTTTCTTTTTTTTTTTTTTTTTCTGGGTTGTAAGAGCTTTTTGAGGCTATTTTTAATTCATTTGTGCATCTAAAAATATTGGAATGTCTGGTTGATTATCACAGGTTTAACCTTACTGCTGAGGTTTGGTTATGTGCCACAGGTCATGGAAACAATATAACCATTCTAGTGTTTTAAAGTTAAAGCTTAGCACCTTTGAAAATGTTCCCAAGTACTGAGTTTATTCCTAGCCATGGCATTGGCATCTGCTACTACATTTTCTCTTTATTTCATTTTTTCAAAACCAGTGAAAGCAAATATTTATGAAAGAGATGAAACTTGTTTGATAGTCACAGAAATTCTGGTATAAATACATCTGCGGCCTCTGAGAAGAATACGTATATAGAGCAACATGAGCATATAGGTTCTTTATGACAGGTATTTTTCTGTTTGTTTTATCTCTTCAACCCTTAACTTAATCATGTGGCTTTTAAAACTCATTGTCCATATGGTGTTAGAACTTAGAAAGAATAAACCCTATAGGTTAAATTCCAACATGTTCCCTTTACTGAAGCACTAAAAAATTTTGTTACATCCCAACTAAAACAAAAGGGATAAGCTCTTTAACAATATTGATATTTTAACTCATACTGGTAGGATTCAAGGTCAACAGTGACTTTGCAAACTTCTCCAGACATTTCTGTGCATGGACCTTGTACAGGCACAGATGGTTCCTCTTTAACTGTTGATAACAGTCTAGATCAGCCTCCCTATTTGCAGATTCACAAAACATTCCTTATGGCTGAGCAGCTATCTGCCCAGCAAGCTTTCATTTTCTGGTTTGCATTCCTTATCTCTCTATGACCCTCTGGAAGCCACCCAGAGAACTCTTGAATTCTTCAAGTTCCTGCATTTTTGTGGCTCAGCAGCTGAAAGTTGTTCAAGGTTCTAGGCCTATTCAGGGACCTGCTGAAAAAACTCAGAAAGATTAATTTATTTTGAAAGTCTGTACTCTCACACACGCACAAACACAATCAGTTTTATTTTCAGTATAAATTGTAAACTGAGGTTTATCAAGTTCTGTTAATCTTTAGCTGGTTAAAATATGAAGGGGAAAATCTATGAATGTTTTCCAGCTTATATTCTCTTGGTTTTAACCTGCAAGTAAAATTAATAGGTTTTAAGAAGGGCTTTTATGTTTTTAAATCAGTTGAAATGAAATTCTGCTAACATAATTGAAAATACTTCGTACTGCTCTAGCTTTTGTTAGGATTTGAGAGGCTGAAACCATGATTTTCCCACAGATTTTGAAGTGACCCAGACAGCAATAAAACTGCCTATGGCTCTGAAAATCATGCTTCATGCTTGCCTGCCTAGTGTTGTTGGCCAAAATAGCTCTTCAGAATAATTGTGCATATGTGTACTGTCATCCAAAATAAATCAGTGATTTTGCGGAATAAAAATGTCACAGTAGGGAGTCATTCCAGGCTGACACCACCATTCCAGAATAGCTGCACTATTCGCTTTTCCTGTACAGTCCTGCAGTGTTGTCCATGCTTTGCCTATGTTGCCTTGCCTGATTAAAAGCTTCTACTTGTTTGCATAAAGTAGATTTTAAAAGGAAGAAAAATATTAATGAAAGCCCCAAATCTCTTTATGCTAGCAACAAATATTAGCTCAAAGCCTAGATCATTTAAAAACTGTGTCATTCTGGAAAGGTGCTTCTCTCCTCACCACCACCACATACAGTGACACTATTTTTTATCAAACACATAGCAATTAAGTGTAGAATGGTTTGGGGAGAAGGGACTGTTGCCTTCTGGAGGCTGACCTGGAACAGAAACTAGACAGAGCAAGAGATATTTAGATATTTATTAAAGGCCTCAATGGGCACACCTGGGCCACACAAGAGTCCAGCCAGACCACAACCAAGATTCCCCAACATGGTCACAAAATGGACACCTGATCACAAGGTCCCACACTTTTATTAGTTCTGGTCCATCAGCATATTACAATCAATTGTCCAACCATAGCTTCAGGTTATGAAGCTCCATCCTCCTGGGTTTTTTTTTCTCACTTTACTGCTGTTTTCGTTCTTGGGCCTGAAAGTTGTCCTTGGTATTGAGCTAGAGGAGGAATTGTTTTGTCTCTCTACTCTGGGAAGAGAACTCAGTAGCACTTAATGTGAAACCTAAAGCTACCCACTAAAACAGCACAGGGTCTAAAATATAAAAGCTAAAACCTAAGGCACCAGGACCTTAAATGTTTTCTAGTTCCACCCACCCCTGTCATGGGCAGGGAGGCCACCCATTAGATTAGGTTTCTCAGGTCCCCCATCCAGCACCTGAACCCTTCCAGGGATGGGGCATCCACAATTCTCTGGGCACCCTGTTCCAGTGATACAGCACCCTCTGAGAAAAGAATTTCCTCCCACATCCAATCTAACTCTCTGCCCTTTTAAAAAAGCAATCCTCTGTCCTATCACTATCATGTAAAAAGTTGCTCTCCCCCTGTTTTATGAGCCCCCTTTTAGCTACTGGAAGGCTGCAATGAGGTCACCCTGGAGCCTTCTCCAGGCTGAACAACCCCAGCTCTCTGAGCCCTTTGGTCATCTTAACCACCATCCTCTGGACTCACTCCGAGAGGTACATGTCCCCCTGGTGTTGGGGGAACCAGAGCTGGCCACAGCTTATGATACAGACTTATGACACAGATTCTGGACAGTGTTGCTAAAGCTAGAGGTTGGTGAAGAGCTAGGAAGTAATTTAGAACACTTTTAGATTACCTGAACATAGAAACTGCTCACATGAAGACAAATGAATCTATGTAGCCTAACTTCCATTTGGAGCAGCAGTGGCCAGTCAGAAATGCTTAGGATAAAGACAATAAGCCAACAGACAGTACAACCTGCTTGTTAATTCTCTGAGCTTGTGTGCCACCACATTTGAAAGGAGCTGGAAATTCAGGTGACCCTTGCATCAGTGTACAAGAGCACTCTAAACAGTTCATCCACATTGCCACATTCAGATGCTAGGTCAGGGTATGATGTGCCAGGACAAATAGTCATCACACACTGGGTTTGGAAATTCTTTCAGACAGCTGGTGTGCCAAGGCCAAACGGAACCCAGTAAGATAAACCTGGCTGTTCAAGGTCAGAACCCTGGGAAACAAGGACTCTGCTATTTAGGCCAAGCACTGGAATGAGATTGGCTGGCCTAGGGATGAGGGATGTATTCAGTTTTCCTGTTGGTTTGCATCTTCTTGTTTGACAGAGTGTCCAAGAATGTGCGAGGTCTGACTGAGTTTTGTTTTTCTCATTGTCTCAGGACAATATCCATAAGGGAGGACTCTCTGGATTCCCAGATGCTTAATAATTTTATGCTTCTGTCTTTCCCTGACACATACCTGATAGGCATACAGAGAGCAATATTTTCAGAGTCTTTGCCCTTTGTGCATTCCCTTTCTGCACAAAACTTTGTAGGAATCTAATTTCCCTGAGATCTCTATGCTTTATCAAATCCAGACACACAGATGTATGTGAAAGGTATTCAGGCTGACAGAAAGATATGCAGAGAGACCCTGGGATCGTAATGATTTTGTTTCCATTAGAACAAAAAGTAAAGAGAATGTTTATTAGTTATTTTTAAGAAGTTCAGTAACCTTCCAGCTTTCCAAAACTCCTAATGATAAAGGGAAAATCTCATGTGTATTATTGCAACAGGCCTGTCCTTTATCTTCTCCAAATTGGGCCTTGTCACAAAATAGTTGCAGCTTACGTGAGGAGAGTGGTTCATCCTGAAACCAGAATTCCATCACTGTGCTAAAACAAAGAGCTCCCATTTTCAGACTGTGCCTTTAGCTTAGCAACCACAGGGAGGGGAGAGATGCATTATTGCTGAGGTGGGAGGTATCAGGATTCCAGCAAGCTGCTGCTCATCTGGAGCACACTCACTCCCTGTGCATCCCTGTATTGATTCCTCTGTTGTACTTAAATCCTAGGAGTCACAGTGCGTGTGCAGCTAACAGAGAGCTCTGAGTTCTCTACAGAGGTGCTGGTAGTGCTTTTAAAGGTGTCACTCTCAGTGGCTGTTTATTTAAGAGAAATGGCTGCATGGCGTGACTTGAATTTTTATTTTAGACAAGAAAAAATACAGTCTGGAAGACAGCTCTAGAAAGCTGTCAATCCTATCTTTTTTAGCCATATAGGTATCTTTTTCATGTATTATTGATTAGATCATATTGTTCTTCAAGCTGGATGTGCTGCTGTGGAAGCTTTTTCTGTCTGACAGCAAAATCATTACAACTAGCATCACAGCTATTACCTTTGCTAGTAGTCAAAGTAAGAAGATAAAGTATCAGCTGGAAGTAAAGGCTAGCATTTTGTAGCTTCCCAAAGCCTGTGACTGCCTATTCTCTCCAGTTTGTGAGGCCTGGAAGATGAAAGAGATTTTAAAATACTTCTGGTCTTTCTCTTTATAAAGAGTGCCTTGAAAACATAGCATGATTTAAAAAAAAAAAACAAAAACAAACCACTCAGGTGGAAGACTGGTCACAGATTTTTCTGAGATTTAATAGGTTATTTGTTGTTCTCTGTCAGAAACATATCTGGAGAGAAAAATGTAGCTGTATGCTACAGGGTTTGCTGGGAAGGCAATCTGTGATGCTATCAACCAGAGCAAGAGGCTGTGGCAAACTCCCTAATAGGCATCAGGAAGGATAATCTGAGCATAACACAAGGTGCAGTTTGACCAGGTGGAGCAGAGAGCATTGATAGTTATTACCTGGCTGGCCTATGTAATATAGGTCAAACATTCAAAGGGCCTAAAATTGCATAATGTGTTGCATTATGGTGTTATGGTTATCACCACTTACAAGGTTTTCTTGTTTCAAACAGCATTACAGGATAAGAAAACTGGATCTTCTCCTACTATGGAAAAAAAATTAAAGTTTCAGAGCCTGTTTTATGTATTTGCAAATTCTGTAGACATTACACTTTTGGAAGATTTAGGACAAAAATGAAAAGCACTTCTTTCTGGCAATAGGGAAAATAGTCTCAGTACCAAGCTTTTATTCTGAAACCAGGTATAGGCAGACACATTAAGAACAGCTCATCATTTGTGCTGTGCAGGCTCCTTTTTACAGACAGATATCTTTCCCCTGTGTCTGTGCAACTCATTCCTGCAGGGACTCTGACCAGCTCCACATTGCTGCTCATGCAACTACAGGCTGCTCATAGCTGACATGCTGACACTCAGCTGAAGCTTTTTTTTTCCTGAGCCAGAGTATCTGCAGGCACTATGGGTGTATTGACCAGCATTCTGCTCTGTGGGTCCCTCTTGCCATCAGTGTTGTTGCTATCACTGTATCTTTGCTTGTCTGGGTGTTTCTACAAAAAGATGCTCTTTAATTGTGGTGGGAGCTAAATGCTGGGAATTTGATAGCCAAACGCTGAAATGCCAAAACAAAATAGGCTATGTTTGAAAATGTAAGGTCTCCATCCTAATCCCATGACAGTGTCCTAGCATCAGTGCAGTACTGAAAGGTTGCTGAAAGTCCAAGACCNATCCCATGACAGTGTCCTAGCATCCTAGCATCAGTGTAGTACTGAAAGGTTGCTGAAAGCCCTAGACTTTCATTATTGGCTATACTTGGTTGTCTCCTGAATTTCTTTAAAGTGCTGTCCATTGTTTTCTACCAGTCACTCTTGATGAAGTGTTTTTCTCATTAGCAAGGCAACCCTGGCTGGTTTACAAGAGGAGATGCACAGCAGCCTGGAGCTGAAGCTGCTCCACTCCTGACGTGACTCAGAAACAACAGCATGGGTGGTACTACCAATGTTAAACCCAAACGGGTGGCAGAGGCAGCACTGAAAGTGTTTGGGGCCTGTTTCAAAACAGTTGAGGTCAAGGGGCAGGGAAAGGGTAGAGCAGAGAAATTAACTTTCATATCTAAAAGTACAGCTGAAGACAGATACCAGTACCTGCTGTGGAACTGAAAGTACTGGAGGCAGAGGAATGCATTTATATTGTGGACAACATCAACTATAAATCTTAATTTTCTGTGGTATTTAATAGTCTAGAATTCAGCTCAATATGTAGGCAGCATCACCTTTCACTGCTGTTAGCTCAGGCCCTGACTTGTTTGGAGAATTGTCATTTGAAAATCTTATGTATGCCAGCCAAACTCTTCTGTCAGTGGAGTGGATCAAGCAGTCAAAATGATGCAGCATTTACAAAGTGCTTAGTTTCTCATTTGCTTACTACAGTGCATGAATAAACATTAAGCCGTGGTCTGCTCCGAAGGAAAACTTTCCCACAAATTCTTAGCACTTCTAACCTATATTTGGGAAAGATATTTAAAAATCTTTGGTGGTGTGCAGCTCCAGCTCTGGGGACACACTGCACTTGGAAGTGTTTCTCGGGCTGGGACATGTTTTTTCGCTCTGTTTCCAGTTCAGGATCCCGGTGTCTCTCAGGCTTTGCTAACAAAAAAGGGTTTCCTTCCACCAGCGCTGTGGGAAAAACACAGCTCCATTTGAATATTGTCTGTATGACAGCTTCCTCAGGCTCTACAGCTGACAGCAATCCTGATTAAGGGTTACAGGTTCAAAAAAGTATCTCACAGTAGGCAAGGCCCTGCTGACTTTTATTAAAGTTACTCACATGATGACTACAAAATCAACAATTGTTTTTCCCGTATAAAGACCTGTTTGAGAAAAGGTCTTCAGGAAGAATTGTTTAAATACAAACTAAGTATTGGAATTTTTTAAAGAAGCTGCCACTCAATTCACACTAGAACAAAGTCGAAATCCTTCATTCAAGGATTTATTTTTTTTCAATAGAACGTTAGGTAGATTAGCAAACAAAAGCATTCATAGCTCAACGTCCTTGCTGTCTATTGTAGCTTTTAAACAAACCCATTTCTGAGTTTTCCCTTTGGACCTTTTTCCCTAGACTGATTAGCCAATGTTTGTTGTCTGTAGTTTTGTAATTTCCACTTCTTAGGAGAAATGTAAATTAAGGCAACTTTATTATCTCGGAGCTTTGTATTTCCGTGAAAAAAGGCGAAAGGTTTACTGTTAAGGCTATGTGTGAAAAGTCCCCTTCTCACATGTAACGAGCTCAGCCGTCTGTTTTGATGTGGGTGTGGATTAAGCGTTTAACAAAAAGTGTTGATAAAGTTCACGCTACTTAATGCTTTTGTGAAAGCTTGCTTAAATACAAACTTTCTAAAATAAAACGTAATTCAAGGCTTCTCAATAAACAAACGTATTTTAATTCCTTCTTCAACTCATTGATTCTCACCTGGGAGCCTTTGCTCAATTTTAATACCGTCTCATCAAAAAGACGTCCTGTCTTTTACACGGGGAAGCTTGGAAGATTTTCCCAACCCTAACATTTGTTCTAATAAAAGACATTACCTCTTCCTGCAAACCTTGGTTTATTATATTGCAAAGCATAGCAGAAATAGAGGGAATTCAAGAGGTTATTATGGAGAGGTTTTTGAATAAGAGTCTGAAAAGATCAGAACTTTATTTTAGAGAGGGAACCAAATACCTGCAGATGTATAAAAAAAGAAACAATTTTTAGGAAGAAGAAAGGAAATAAATCTGATCTGGTTTCATTGCACCAGTTTATAGCCAGATTGAGGTTTGTGTTACCTATATTTCTGTTGCATTGAAAATTAAATTCGTGATAATTTTACCTTGATATAGTGCAGCAATACACAGCTTTTTTTTGCTTTTTTTTTTTTTTTAATATCTATAAGGGATTAATAGTTTTACCAGGAAATTTCTGTGATTTGACAACTCCCCAGAGAAAGGTTTGCTTCCATTTCTTTTGCAGTCAGGTTAAAGTCACTTCCTACACCTGAATGGTTACACTGTTCATGCATGACAAACATGGACAGGTCATCATTATTTGTAATTAGGACATGTTTTTGGGACCCAGGAAAGTCTTATTTTCCAACACCAACTCTGCAACTGATTTAATGAATAATTGTGGGCAAATCATTTGGTCTTTCTACTTCAATTGCTGCATTTAATAACATCTCACCTCAGGAATAACATCCGATAAGGTTGTATGTGAGTTTTGATTAATATAAGAATGTTCCTTATGTTAAAAAGTGGTTAAAATTTATCTCACAGATATTACAGGCAATGCAATATCTTTATATACTGCAAGCATTTTTGAATGTCAGTGGACTGAGATGTGGGAATACATTCTGAGCTAGAACAGTAAGGAGCTGACAATTTTCCTGTGGGTTTTTTTGTCTTTAATAGGAGAGCTTTACTCATATTTTTTATATCAATGTGACTGTGTCTGGTAGGATGGGATTGGTGACTTGCAGAATAAGAGTTGTGAAGTGTTGCCCTATGAGGGTAACTTTCTGCAGGATGCAAAAGAATTCTGTGATTTCAAGCAATGCTCGTGGCAGTTATGGGTGAAAAATATTGTCAGAGCTGGAAAAATAGGGGCAAATACTATTCATTTTGACTTAAAGGTATTTCTTTTTTAAAAGTTAATATCCATTATTACGAACAAGAAATAACATTCCATGGTTCTTTGCTTTAAAAATAGATTTCTAGGGGAAATGGGAATAATCTGTTCAGGTTTTCCTTGTTCACCAGGGGAAACCTATCTGCCTAATTGCATTCCACAGCATCCAAACTGTAGCCTTGATTTAAAAAAGCCCCCAAACAAACAACAAAACTCCTCTTTGCAACTAGCTTATCCTAAAGCATTTAAAATGTATCTTTGAAGAGCCTGGTAAAGCAAACACTTCACCCGGTTAGTAATTATCATGAGTAATTAACTGGTAACAGCGTTCTCGAGAAAAGCGTGACATTTTGTTAATGTTCTACAGGAACATAGAAATATAACCAAGGGAGAAGTTTGTTGTGAGCATCACAAAGATAGCTGACACAGAAGAACTAGTAATGTGGGAGAAAAGGAAGATTAATTACTGATACATTTCCTGGCATTCACATTAATGGTTCAAATCTTGTGGTAGCATCTCTCCTCCAACCCATGAAGAAATATAGGAGTCTGACTCCTGTAAATTTAGTGAGTTTGTAACAAAGAGGTCTTCTGTAGGTAGCATTTTTTGTTAAAAGCAGTGTTTCTCTTGAGTTTTCAGAAGCAATTGCTTTTTCCAGGTGGGTGATTTCCATTACACTTAACCCAGCACTGAATTATTGTTTCGCTGGCTTAGTGAAAACTCTATAATAACTGAAAGTAACATTCCTATTCTGTTTTTCTGATTCTGACTGAGACCTTTTTTTAAGGATATTCTGCTAATAAAAGGGAAATTATTATGACAAAGTGATACAAATCTCAGATAAAGGTGCCAGGCCACTGTCTGGCTAAGGGCAGCAATGCATATTCCCAGCAGGACACTAATCTTGTGTGTATTTCAGTCTTGCACTTCTTTTGGGCCAGGGTATCACCTCTCCAGGGAGGTCTGCCTAATATTTGAAGAAGCTTTACAAAGGGAGAGAAAATAATATGCATATCATGGGAGTGGAGAGGAGAGGAGAGGAGAGGGAAAGGCAGCATATGGCAGTAGACGCTCGTGAACAACGTGGCTTTGCTTTCAAAAGTATCCAAAACACTGCCTCCTTCTCCTCCTCTGTGCCCTTCCCTCCGCTGGCCCAGGGAGAGCCACGATGGTTCTTCCTTCGCTGCTGGAGCCCAGGCTCACCGGTTTGGGCACGGCAGTGGGGAGGGCAGCTCTGAAGGGCAAGACTGTAGGGAGAGAGGGGGTTGTCTCAGGAGGTGCCTTAGCAAGCAGAAGATGCAGGTATTAGGGAAATGAAGGGAAGGGCCCCCAGGCAGTGCTTTGATGAGGCTCTGAGGAGTGCAGAGAACCAGCTGGAGGTGCTGGGGGCTCCTGCTGGAACATGGGCAGCAGGATTGCCGGGATGAAGCCTGCTCATACACTGCTACATATTTTTTCATTCAAAGACTTGGGGCAGGGAGAACAGAAGGTGGGCAATGTTTCACTTGAACTGGAGCACCTGGGCTGGGACAGGCAAGAAAGTGAAGGTAGGAATAAAAAGGAATAGAACAGAGGAGGATGACAAAAGGACTGAAAATGAAAAAAATACTTTTAGAAAACAAATAGGAGTTGGAAAACTTCCCAAAGCTGCGAAGTTACTTAAACTGATTGTTGCTTAAATGTTGTATCAGCCTTGAACTTTTTTTCTCTTGCTTTAGCAGCTTGTGAAGACTGTTTTGGGAAGCAAGGCTGGAGGTAAAGAAACCCCCTTAAGTGAAAAGTGGAATATCTCACATCTAACTAGGGATGGAAGAATTTCCTATGTCTTTGTTTCTCCAGAAATCATGTCTGGTCATTTTAAGTAGTTAGTCATAAAACCTTTCATGTAAGCAATGTGTCCTGCTGCCCAATATTAGCAATGGCTTTGTCTTGATTGCAAGGCTGTCTTTTAGTGATATGAAGGGGTTAGGAAGAACACCCCCCTTTCTTGTGAGGCAGCTCAGTGAACAAATGCAGCTTTTTGGAATACCTGACAAGAGCTGCATTTGTGTTGCTTAAAATATCCCACCTGCCTCAGTGGGCTACAGTGGTGTGGGAGGAGCAGCCAGTGGCAGGAGCAGAGGAAAAATTAATGCCAGTGTTTCTGCACATAGTTCTGCGAATTTCCTAAATTACTGTTCTACAGTGGCTTTGTTAGAGTATTTGCAAGTTCCTCACTATTCTTCCCTCTTACTGACATCAGTTTAAATTTGCAAATTGCTTTTCTCACCTTCACTGATCACTTTCTAATACCCTGCATGAGGATGCAAAAGCATGGCTCAGTGGATGATCCACCTGTTTACTGGTAAAGTCAGCATAGGAGCCTCCAGAATCCCTCACTTTTTAGATGTGCTTGTCTAGACTTGGATAAAATTTTGATTTTTGAGAACATGTGAGCTAGCTTCATCCTAGTTATCTAAGTGCCATGCTAATGAAATTGCCCAGACAGTATCAGAAATTTAGACCATGTTAGAATTCACTCACTAATAAGTAACAAAATAACCACTCTATTAATGCACTGAAGGGAAAACTTCACTAGTTTGGGGCAAGTGATGGAAAGAAAATGGGGAAATCCTTCATCTTAAAGGGGTCTGGACAGTAGAAAGATAATTATTGGAAACTAACTCCACACTTCCATGGCTCTCAAATGTGTGTTGTTCCCTCACTTTTGAGTCACTTCTGATACATGCTGCATGCTGTTACACTCCTTGTTCAGACTACTTGCCCAGCAAAAGCCTAGACACCTCCTTTTTGTTCCTGGATCCCTTTTCTGCTCGATTGGTGATTTGAACTGGCCTAGGAAACGGGTCTGACAAGCTCTGAGGAGTGCAGCTGGTAAGCAGAGTGATGATGCTGCTGTGAGAAGAATGGAGAGACCAGGCGAGCAACAGTGGTAAGCTGAGAATCCAATTCCCACCAACTGAGCATTTTTGGAAGGTTTAACACAGCAAAGATGTTCTGACAGCAGTGGAATCCACAGGTGAGTTGAGCACTCTAAGACCCTCTCCTAAACTGAGCCCTATTCATGTGGCTCATGAAAAGGCAGTAGGTGAAAAGGCAATAGGTTGAGTTACTGGTTTGCTTGCCTGGACATCTTGATTTGGCTTGAATATGTTTTGAGTTCCACTGAACTTTTTTCTTCAGAGGGACAGAAATCAAGGTAGCTCCAAATATTATTGAACTATGGCACCAAAATGAGACATTGCTCACAGTTAATTGGGCAGGTCTGTGACTTTATCTCCTGCCTACTGCTGAAATAGTTAACGGTGTTGACATGTAAATTATCTTTACTGTTCGTTTAATAAAGAGCAGAAGTCGTTTCTCCCAAACAGGTACAGTCCACCCAAGGAACCATTACACAAATACCCCAAGACTTGCTCCCAGCTACTTGGTTGCTTAATTACGTGCCCCACCTTTTCTTTATCAGACCAGGAACCCTATTTCATCAGCAGCAGAACTATCACAGACACAACATAGCCAGCAGCGTTCCTCGGATAACTGCAATCCCTTCACCTCACACGCACTGCCAAAACACTGCTGGCCAGCTCACTGGCAGGGCACACGGCTCTCACAGTGCACACACCAGTGCCAGGCAGAGCCTGCACACCACAGTGCAGCTTTCACCAGGGCTGGGATATTTGGACATGGAGGAATTGCCATCTCCAAGGCTCACACAGTTCCCAGTCGTATTTGTCAGCCCAGCAACGCCGGTAACCAAAACTGACAACAGCAATGGGAAAGAACCTCTGACACTGTTTTACTGCTGTATCCGTCCCAGTCAGGTGAACAGCTACCTGCCTTTGGGCTCCTTTGCTGCTTCTGGAGCCAGTTTAACTGGTTTGGATCTGGCATGGTCTGCTCTGCCAAAGCCAATAGTGCCTGGGGCACCCAGGACAGCCTGTTGTGCCTGTTGTTAGTGCAGAGAGTGCTTCATTCCTGCTCAGTAGCTTGTCTATTCCATGCTGGATGATCTTCTCTAGAAGGTTGCTACAGATGTGGAAGTCATTTATTGTTTTGTGACTGTTTGGGTGAGTTCTGGAACTGTTTTAAACTTTGGCTTGTTTAAAAATACAAAATGCTTGCATAAATAATGAAGTTGATGGAGAATTTCTGTTTCTTACAGCTATCTGCTATTATAGACTTTAACACAGAAGTCAGGTTGCCTGTGTTCTGGCACAATGCTGGAAGATGCTCAAGGATGAGAATATGCTAGAGGATAAGAAAAAAGAACAGTGGGGATTTCTGTAGGGAAAATATCTGCAAATATCTGTTTAACTATCAGTCAGATGAGCATATCACACTATCTGTGTAGCTTTGCTGTAAACCAGAGAAGGGAATTAAATGCCTTTCATTCTTTTTCTTTCTTACAGCTTGATTAGGTCCCTTATTCCCATTCCCAGGCATAGTTATGCACACTGGCACAAGGGAAAGGGTGCTATAAGTGAAATTTGGACAGGAATAAACTCTGTGTTTGTGTGCAGGGGGAAATTATGGTGTTCAGCTACACAAGCCAGTGTTACTGCTGAAGCTACAGCCTGAGGCACTACCTCCCCCCAAAAATAAAAGGGGGCAGCTGGAATATTTTTATTGTGCCTGAGTTTGGATCTCCACTTTGTGTCATAGTCCCACAAAGTGGCAAAGCTGAAGGAACAGGATGCAGCAGGTTGAGGTCAGGAGGAACAGAAGGGGGATGCTGGGAGTTCCTGCAGCCTCAGTGTCTGCACAGGGAGCCACAGCCTTGGGACTTCTGGCAAGAAGATGAAGTAATTTATGTGAAGGCTTCGACAGTAACTCAGCACAAATGAAGTTGTAGGTGTAATGTTGTTTTGAATCAAAACAAACTAGTTCAAAATTTGAATCAATAACAAGTGCTTAAAGCTATCATTCAGGAGAGAACTACTACTGGCATAATGGTCCACAGTTTTGAAATGCAGATCAGCAAGCCTCTCTGAAGGCCATTTGTTGGGCTTCCTGTGAAAGCATATGTGGTTCCTGAGATAGGGCTTTAATGCAAAATGTGTATCAGCATATTCTTAACTGCAGGTATGTGAAGTCTTGTTTACCTGCGTGGCTGAAATGAGACATAGGATGTTGTTTCACAATACTTTTAGCTGACATAAGCTAGCACTGCTGCACAAAACAGTGCAAGAGCAGAGTTAGAAGATCCAGTTGAGCCAAACTAACAGGTCATTGCTGCTGAAAGGGGAGGTTCTTCTGTCCTTCTCCTCAGCCTGTCTCCCTGCCTGCTGGCCATGTGCTCCTTCCACTTCTCTTGCCCTGGCTCTGTACTCTGTTCCTCCAGTGAGCCCTTCCAGCTCCAGTGCAGCTAAAACACTTGAGCAGTTGTCCCATGGTTTGATGAGCTGAGCTGGCTCACTGCAAGGTCACTTGGACTTCAGGGATGCACAAGCAAGCAGTGCCTGGCTCCACAACTGCAGACAGGTGCAGAGGAGAAGGGGAAGGAGGGTGTGGGACTGATGTTTTTGGCAGCAACAAGCCAGTATATCAGCTTGGCTGCATCTTGTAGCTGCAAGCAGAGCTAACCCTGCTGTAGTCCCACACAGCTCTTGCTTTTTCTCCCCCCTCCTCCCTCCTTGTGCCAGCACCAGCGTTTGCACAGCCAGCTGAGGAACTGTGCCAGGCTCCAAAGCCAAACCAGCCAAACCATTGCTCAGCTCTAACCAAGATCAGCTTCACAGATGAATGGTGAGGGGGCAAGAAGAGTGGGGAATGGGAGAGGAGGGAAAAGACTCAGGTTTTATTTCAGCAGCAGAGGCTGCTTAAGGTGTTGGTGAAAGTACATCCCTGCAGGCCTGCTGCTGTGGTTAAGCCCTAGAAAATGAGACATAACCGAGTTTCCAGAGCAGATTTGCATGAAGCTCAGAGGGTAAAGGCAGTGGATTCCTCTGTTTCACATTTTGTTCCCTGATTTCTTCCAGAGGGTAACTTGACCCAGTTATCCATCTCAGGCGACCCAAAATTTCTCCTCCTGTTAAAATCACCCTATGATTTAGTAAGGAGTGTGGAAATGAATCACCTTGTCAAACAAGTCGAAAAAAATATGCTGCCTTTCACTTTTAGAACAACATCTTAACTGTTTGTTTGCTAGATGTTTGTTTTAAAACATGATAACTGTTATTACTGCTGAGACAAACACAGTGTAATGCCAAAAGCTAAACTGGATTCACTGTTGATTTTGCATTTTTAAGTTCCGGTTACCCAGGCTGTCTGTTTTCAGTTCCAAATCATCACAAAACAACCAGTTTTATCGTCTCCAGAAATGTTGGATTTACTTGAAAGAACTTCATAGATATTAAGAGGTTGTTGGATGTGTTTTCATGTTGCCTGTAATGGCTGAAGCTTAAAAGCTTGAATTTTAGATTACACAAGTCTAAGGAGGGTAGAGCCAGAAGTGGAAAAGCTGGAGAGGCGATGTGAGTGTAGCCCACACATTGGCTGCAGGGCTGGATGCACAATCACACTTTTCCTCAGGAATAGCCCTGATAAGCTGCCCCACAGGATGCTCATGGTGTGACTGGGCTTGGAGGGGGAAGGCTGCCACAGCTGGGCCTCAGAAAGGAACATCTGGATGGCTGTAACCCACGGGGATGTGTTGGTGGGCTGCAGCAAGAGGGAGTAATGGCCATGTGGAGGGTGTGAGGCCACGCTGAGGCTGCCACCAAACACCACCTTCGGGGAAACGTCACCTCCAGCTGTGGCCTTATTTACATGTATTTAGGGCAACCACTTTTTTATTTATGACTGGGGAAAAAACCCCTCACTTTTCCACATTACAGCATCTTTACTGCATTGCTTGCACTTTTAGAAAGCTCTTTATTTGTTTTATGCCGGTGTTTAGCTGGCTGTTATTAGCTAGGTATGCTATTTTAATGGGCAGGAATTTTCTTTTATCTATTTTTCTTTCTACCTGTGAAAGTAAATTGAGCTTCTGCAATTCCTGCAGGACACTGTAGTTTGCTTCTTGTATACATATATACACAAGCAACTTCAGTGTTCATGGGGAAAGAAGAAGGGTCAAGAAAAGGATGAATAAAATCAATTTCAAAATCTGAATTCACTTTAGATTCACTTTTTTTTGTATGCTTCTGAGTTCTCCCGCTCTAAGTAATCTGCTCCATTAATTGAATAAGTATGTTTTCAAATTAACCCTTGGAATGACAGACTAGATGAGAGCAGAGTATTTAAAAGATGTATTTTATGAGAGTTGGAGCCGTAGGTATCACCAAATGCAAAAAATTATTATAAGTCAGTCAAAACTTGGGACGAATAAACACAAATCCAAAATACTCATTCCACGAGCATTCCATTTAGTGTCAGCTTGAGCCAGGTTGGCCATGTACACTGATTTTTAGCATGCTACAAAATGCTTTTAGGAACAGGCCATCTTTAGGCAAAATCCACTATCTGGTAAGAAGCAAGAAGAGAAGAACTTTTTCACTTCAGAGAGAAATATCAAGAGACAGGCCCGTATTATCATATTATTCATGATAATGATGAACATCATATGTGATGGTGCTGAGGCCCTGGCACAGGTTGCCCAGAGCAGCTGTGGGTGCCCCATCCCTGGAGTGTTCAAGGCCAGGCTGGATGGGGCTCTCAGCAGCCTGATCCAGTGGGAGGTGTCCCTGCCCATGGCTGGGGGAGTGGAATGAGGTGATCTTTAAGGTCCATTCCAAGCCTTTCTATGATTGTGTGATGGCTATGATTCTATCATTCTATTTCTGTAAGGTTCAAGTTATATTGGTGGCTCTCCAGAGGAAATTCTTCATCTTGCCCAATGACTATACATTAAAATTGACTTTTTGTTTGTTTTTTTTAATGTTTGTTCATGCACATATTTGTTTGATATTGGTTACCTATTTATGGCTTTGTGTTCTCAAATCTCTTTGTACATTCAAATTGCATCAATTTGCACTGCCCATTTGAAATTACACCTTTTTTTTTTAACCTAAATGTAGTTTTATACTACAATAAAGATAAAAAGGAATACAAATATTTTATGAATTGAAAGTTCCACTATTCAAAATGAGGGTGTTATTGCATTTTTATTTGGTTGAGCTTTTTTATTCATGCTCAGAACATAATTTAAGAACAACTCCTGTATTTTACAAGCATGGGCCAATAACATACAAATACCCCACTGACACCTGAAAATTTAGAACCATGTTATTCAAGACTGTTATACTTCAGGGATTTTAGTACTTTGTGTCATGCGTGCTGCTGAAATAAAGGCACATTACACCTATGCAATTTCATCACCTTGTCATTTAGACTGGACCATAACATAAGCTGAGATGATGCAGGCAGGGAAAATACAACATACCACTCATTTCACTAACTCACATGCAACATGCTGAAAAATGTTACTCCTTCTGAATAACTCTGTCATACCCATTTCTACTAAAGCTTCACAGCTCAGTCCTCGCAAGTTGCTAATGAGGTTGAAAATGATGAGGAATGATGAAAATACCACATGAACTAAACTGTGAATCTTTCTGTCCTCTCTCAATCTGTTCCCACTGTCTCTTTCCCTCACACATGGTGTTGCAAGGCAATTAATATAAATCGAGATTATTCATTTTACTCATCCCAGAAGTATGAAGTTTCGTGTTTGTATGCCAAACTTATTGTCTCATATGTACTGTAGTTCATGTTTATCCATGTTTGGAAGTTTCAGAGAACTCATCTGAGGAAAATAGATGTCGTTTTCCCATGGCACAGTGGAGCAGACACAACGTCAGTCCAATATTATACCTGTGTCCCATTGTAATATCTTTGTTAGTTTAAAGACTCTAAGTCCCTTTGGGAGTGTCACAAATCCATATAATGTCCCTCAGTGCTAGACTTTTGTGTTCCTATCTCTGATTTAGTAGACAGATGTGAAAAAGCATGTGATGCCAGATAACTCCCTAGCAACCACACAGCTGCAGATGTTGAAGAGAGCAAGTTGTTCTGGCTAAGGTCAATATTAATTTGTGCTCAAGACTTTTCCTTCCAGACATGCTATTTTTTGATGGTATAATATATCTTACTGGTGTTTTGGGCTGATCCCTCCCACATTGATCAAACTGATTCCCCATCTGTGGCCTCTTCTAGAACAAAGTTGCTTTTCCTGGGCAAGGGGAGTAGTCTTAATTCACAGACAAAAGCAAGACTGGGTTTAAAAAGTCTTGAAACAGCAGAATTTCAAGGCTTTGTGATCCTTTATATCTATGAGAGTTTGCAAAACCAGTTTCCTCTCTACCTTCATCTTGTTATTTCTGCTCAGAAGGGCGAAACAGTCAACAGAAAATAAATTCTTGTTTTCTTTTGTCACTGGCCAAATTCTGAACACTCATGTCTCTTTTTCTCTTCCCTTTGATCCATCTAAAATTCTTACCAAATTCCCATTCTGCTGTGACCCCAGATTTGGCAGAACTGCATGTTGAGCTCTGTTTAATGTAAACAGATAGTACAAAATAAAAGAGCTGTTTTGCAGTCAATTTGCATTAGCTAGTGGTCATTCACAGCAGGGTAATGTGGTTGCATAGTGCTTTAAAATTTGGGGTGGGCTGGGTAACCATGCAGTTTTAAAAGCTATTTTTAAACTATGAATTTATCTTGTTTAGAATGGACAACTGCCTTTCCCATAAAAGAAGAAGTTAGTTTAAAATTTTTAAAGCATATTTTAAAAGATTATATGTTAGTGAAGGTAACTCAAAAGCCTTAAAATCCCTTCTGGCATCCTTCTGGGTTTAGTAGGAGTCTTCCCACCTTTGTAAAATATCACTGGGTGTTGAAAAAGCACAAGCATCCCACCTTCAGTGGGAAGGCTTGAAACACAACATGGCATGTTGCAGGCATCTGCCTTTTTGCTGTCCACCAGCCAGCAAAGTTATAGAGCTGCCCTAACCTGGTCCTTTTAGCAATTTTTACTAGTTTCAGCTCAGTACCATGGTCATGAAGCTGAAGGGCTTCAGTTCAGCTTGGAGCATGGAGTAGGAGCAATTTTTATCTGCACAAAACGGGCTGTGTAGCTGCAGCTACAAAAGATCACCCCACACACACATTGCCCAATGTTGAATGGATCTATCAGATTAGGTCAGTGTCCCAGCAAATAGTCTACTGGTTCTGGGAGTAGAGCAAGAGGAATTAATTTGGAAAGGAATTGATTCAGGTTTGGCAAAGAGTACCAATAGAAATGTCATAACCTACTGGAGCAGGCTAAGAATGGTACCAGTGCTATAGTTTCCTTGCTATTATTATACAGAAATTAATTGTGTCTTGAGATGAATACCTATCTGTGTAATATATGCCCTAAAACTTTCCTCACCTGGCACATAAAACATACTGAGAATATCAGTATTGGCCCATGATCACAAGTGGGGACAGACTTAATTGGACCTGTAGCAACAGGACAAGCGACAAAGGTCTTAAAGCAAAAGAGGGTAAGTTCAGACTGGATATAAGGAAGACATTTTTATGAGGGCAGTAGAGCACTGGGAAGGGTTGCTCAGAGAGGTGCCCCATTCCTGGAAGCATCCAAGGTCAGGTTGGATGGGGCTCTGTACAGCCTGATCTGGTTCAAGATGTCATTGCTGGGGGGTTGGAGTAGAGAACCTTTAAAGACTCCTTCCAACCCAATCCATTCTGTGATTCTATGACTTGTGTCACAACACACAGTATTGTGGTGTTCATGCCTGGTGATGGAAACAGCTGTTTTGTTTCTGCTACTTACCAATTTTGCCTGCAGGTTTTCCTCCATATGCAGCAAAGGTTCAGTGTTTGCATTTAAGGCAGTGCCAGAGGATTTTTTTTTTCTTCCTTATAGCCACTTATACTGGAAACAAAAAGACTAAAAGTCAGAGGAAAAATGTATGGTCTTAAGGAAAACAAAAACAACAACAAAAAACATCTTGTTTTTGCAAAATTCAGGTCTGAGGGCAAAATATGAGTAGACTGTTATTGTTTGTAATTCAGTGACCAGGGGTCTAGCCAAAGCATGCCATGGTTCCCCCTCAGCTAGTGTGCCTGTGTTTCTCCCCTGTGGTGAAAGGCAGAGTGGGATGAACGCCTGTGTCTCACTCCAGATAAGGCTGTAACATAGCTGGCTTGCACACCAGGAGTTTGGGAGCATTCTGGGTGCTTAGGTTAAGGTATAGTTACTGTGATCTTTAGTAACAACAAACCAGCATGTTAACTGAGTGGGTTTAGTGTGGTTGTAACCTTTTGCATTCTTTGGACTTTGCTGTTTATCTGGTATTTGTGCTATCAGATACACGTTCAAGACACTCCCTAGATCCTGGTTTTGTTAGTGTGTCTCTAGTGCTTATGCCAGTGGTTGTGTTCTATTCTGAGAGGTGTTACTTTGTCAATATACACTGCCCCTTAAAATCACTCTTATTTATTGCCTACAGCACACATCTAATACCCATCTCTAGCAATCTGCAGATGATCTCTTGGAAATGCTGCCAAAATTCCAGGAAGGCTTCACGATGGTTCCATTTACTTGCTGGATAGAGTGTTTAATGGCGAGCTCATTTCACAAATGCTTGCCATGTTTGTTCAGCTGTGCACCTGCTTTGGGAAGAAATTTGCAGTGGAGCCTGGTGCTGCCCTCACAAGACAGGGCAGGCTAACCCCAGGCTCAGGATTACACCAGGCAGCAGAAATTCCAGTTACCAGGTTTTGCAGATGCCAGATCCTAAGCTCCAGCTCCCCAGCACTAAGCTGCAGCCACGGATCTCATGCCAGAATCAAGGTTGCCTGTTCATAGTATAGACATGTCTTTCATGTTTGAAATTATGTCTAAGGAAGAACCAGAGATAAGACAGATATTGGCAAAGGGAGAGAGGAGAAAGGAATTTCTGCACTTATTAGTCATGTTATTGAAGAAAGAGGGAAGATTTTATCATGCCTGTCTTGCTGAAAGCAAGGCTCTGGGTTCACCAGATTGCTGGCTGGAGTGTGTAACCGAGTCTACTTTCCTACAGGTTGGTTCTCAAAGGTTACCACTGCTTTCCTCACAAAGAGGGGAAAGAAGTTCTGTCAGAGGGTGTGTGCTGCATGTGTGCCTCTGTAGGCAAGGCCAGTGGGTGAGAATGAAGCTGGCATTTTTTCTAACCTTACCAAAATGTGTGTGTGATGGGGGGAGCACAGGACTAATCCCCACAGGGATGGAAGGAGAGCTATGGAATGAATGCCCACTCTGCTGGCCCAGCTGGATGAAAGGGCTCAAGTCCTCCCAGCTACCCTCTGCTTGGTAAACAGGTACCAAAAATGAAATAAAGACTAATGGTGTGAACAGGACTACAGCATTCCTAGCTATGGAAATCCCTTTAATGGACAAAAAAATGACTGACTAAATAATGGGTTTTGCTGCTTCACTGAGAGGAGCATGGTCCCTTTAAAAGCCTTGGCCTCCTTTTCTAAACGCTGTTGCTGAGCTGTGCTCCACCCCTGCATAAGCAACACCTGCATACCTGCAGGGTACTGTCTTCTTGATAGCTTGTACACCTTAATAATACCTGGTGGTGGAATGGTCTAGGTTTGGGATGTTTCTCTATCCAGCCAATTAATGTAAGGACTCTGAGGTGGCATCTTCCAGATCCCCAGTGAGGTAATAACACACAGTGCTCCCAATATCCTTTTTACAGCATTTATGTTCTTGGTAGCCACCGAGCTGATGAGTTTTAAAAGGAAAAAAAAGGCACACAAAGGCACCTCCCTCCAAGATAAATTCAAATGGCAGATCCTAGCAAGCAGAATACAAAACAATTCCAGATGATGTGGGAGCTGTGCACTACAGTTTTCTCATCAAACCAATAGTGTTTCAGTTTCTCAGTGTTGATTGACTGCTTATGACATATGTTAAGCTGAACTGGGGTATGTGCAATTGCTCTGGATGCAGAAATGCATAACATGTCCAGGAATTCTCAAAGTACAGATCCTATGTGGTCTGAGGAAGCCTGATGGATTTTAAGGAGGAATGAGGCATTTGGGAGTGATAGAATTTTCGAGGCTTCCAGAAATCTTTCTTCAGCACAAAGAAAGATTTGTGCATATATGTGCATCACTCTGAGAACTTGCAGAAAAAATGTAAATGGAGTAAATAAGATACTCTTTTGACAGAATTAATGTGTGGGAAGGAGGGAGAGAATGAACAAAGTGTTAGGGGTGAGATCAGGGAGGTAAATACACAGAGAAAAGTAGTTCCAGAGCATAAACACAGTGTAAGCTGCATAAAGAGACAGAGAAGAAACAAACGTGGGGCTGCCTACTGGGTTGGGACAACAGGAGTCAGGGAGATGGTTGGCAGGGAAAAAATCAAGCCATGTGTGTGCCTACAAGAAAGAGCTGCACAAATATCAGCCATTCTCTCCAGGGCCAAAGAGCAAGTGCAGTGTTTTGGTGTGTGTTTGTACAGTGTAGAACACATGCAATTTCACTCCTGATTACTAGTAAAAGACAGTGTACACACAATCAAGAATTATCACATAAAAGCCCCAGTAGGAAATGCAAGACAAGGGGTTGGCAAACCACTGGCTGACCTAGTCTGTCACTCCTTGTTTTGTTCCCAGTTACTCATTGTAGAACTAATTAGTGGCAAATTGCAGAACTGTGGTCATTAAGACTTAGAACTCCTTGCATCTTCCCCACCTAATTTGAAAACCAACTAGAGTGCTTTGGTAAGATTCCTTTTTGTAGGCAATGCCACTGCATTCAACCCCCCTCACCCCTTATTTTGGCATTTGCACATGGTCACTGCTGTTCTTTAAACACAGCATACTGGCTGGAGATCTCCCAGTGTAGATGCACTTCTGTTCTTTCCTCTGGAGCGTAGTCATTCCCTGGAATAGGTGGGAGCAGTACCCAGATTCTGCCGCTCATGGTTCAAAAGGACCTGACTTGGCTGTAGATGGAAAACTGAGCTGCACTAGGGAAAACTTCCAGCATGACAGACAGCTCTGGAAAATCCAATCAGCTTTAAAAGAAACACACTGCATTCAGCTGTCTCCGTACTGATAATGAGCATTTACAATCCCGAGATCCTGACAACTGCACCATGCAGGGGTAATTGTCTGTTATAAATGGCAGCAGAGTGAGGAGGAGACCAGTGATCTGTCCTTAACATGATTATACACCACAAACCCACGATAAGGCAGGCAGTGCTCCTCTGATTCACTTTCAGCGAAGATGAATGACCATAAGGCAAAGAAAAACAGAAGTCAAAACAAAGCACATAATATGGGGATGCTTTGCAGACGAAAAAAATCTAGAAATTAATTCTTTTGCAGACAGATAAACTGATACATCTGAGCAATGCAATCACAGAGAGAATGCAAGCTTTATAAATTCATTTTGGCCTTAGCATTCGCTCTGCAGCATCCTGCACCACACAGCATGCAGGAGGTGTTTTGCTGAGAGGGCAATTGGAGAGCAGAGTGAGTCCTGACCATTTGAAATTACCAAAATCCATGAGGATCATATTTCTGTTCAGCCCATCATGTAATATCAGTGTCCTGGCTAAATTTCAGTTTGATTTGTTACATTCTGACTACTTAATTTCCCAAGTAACACAACTTGTCATCATCTCTGATTATCTGGAGATAAGAACTTGCATGTTTTTTTTGAGAATAATAGTTACCCATAAAATTCTACTATAATACTTTTTTTCAGACAAAGAAAAAGATACAGAATTGAAACTAAGGAGCTGAAAATTATTATAAAAATGAAACCACATGAGACCAGCGTCTGGGGACATGAGTTGAGGTAAAGATTGTTAGGTGGGAGTGTAAATGGATGGGAAATGTGAATGTAAAAGAAAAGGAATGTATCTGTAAAGCATCAGATTATATAATTTGCTTTATTTTGCATGTGTCTTGCTCAAAAGTTCTCATGGTGTTTGCAGTCTTAGAGGAATTTAAATTTCTTGGGTCTGGTGCCCTAGTATTGAGAAGCTTTAAAATGGGATTTTGCACAGAGGTGGCTAGCAGGTTGTACTAGGATCACAGAAACCAAACAAGCTCCTTTTCTCCATTTATGTTGCCTCTGAAAATGTCATGTCCACAAGCAAAGACAAGCATGATTTATTTAATTAATCACAAGGCATGACTGTAATTTCATTTCTCGTCTGAAAAATGAGAAATGTGGTTCCAGCAGTACAGTGCCCCTTCTGCATAACAGACCAGGGACCTGTTTGGGTACCTCAGACGTCTGGGAATGTGGCCTCAAATCGGGACCGTGCCTGGGGAGCTCCGTCGGATGAATCCTAAATCCAAATCCTAAACTGTTCCTTACAGTATCCGTGTTTTCCCTAGAGTGCATCTCATCCGAACGCTGACCAGCCTTGACCTATTTTGTGCAAGGTTTGATTAGATCACAGTGCCAGCCTGCCTAACTGCAGGCCATAAATTGCAGCCCTCCATCTGGTGGCTCTCTGACAAGTGAACAGGGTCCATCAGCGCTGTCTCCCAGGGCTCGGGCACACCAGCAGGGTGGAGCAGCTCTAGGGCCCCCCAAAATCCTGGTAATTGTCCTGCAAATGGACATCACAGCAGCTGGACCAGCTGTGCACTGCCTGGGAGGCCTCTTTGGCTGCAGGTTTGCAGGCACAATCAGGCACCGTGGCTATCCCTGGCTATGTGCAGTTTTCTTCTGGGGCCTTCTGTGGTGATGTCCATGTACTGAACGTTTGATCCTTGTCTGTAAATATGATAAGTTTTAGACATCTAGATAAAATACACATTTTTACACTGAAAGCTACTCTTTGTCTGAAGAGGAAAATGTGCACCTCAATTCTTTTTTCATCATTTTCTCCCCCTTTCTAAAGAGCCACTGACTGTGGTATTTAAAGCCATGTAGTCCTTTCCCCTCTCTCTGACACCTCCAACAACAGCAGGATCTCTGGATGTGCACAGGGTGCTTTGGTTCTTTAAACTATATTATTAGTGGACTGAGAGCATAATTTGTAATTCAAGTTGTCCAGTGCTTCCCCCATTGAGACTATACTGATTTTATGTGTTTAGAACATCATCAAACATTAATTGTCCTTTGTGTGTGCTTTGGGCAGAGTATACATAGAAAATGTCAGTGAAACAGCTTAAGTATACTGGAAAAGAGGATACAAAATAATGCATTTATTTGTCAGGGCTGATAATACTAGAGAATTTTTTTGGAGAGGCTCTAGTGCCCTTGTTCACTCAAGGAGAGAGCTTAAATTTGGCAGGAAAAGGGAAGATGCGGGATGAGTTGTGTTGAGGAGTGAGCCGTGAGTTGCAAGACAGTCTTAGTTTTGCAACTAAATATTGCAAAACCAGCATTCATAATGGCTCCAGCATGAACCTGGGGAGAAAACATAATAAATCCCCATTCTTTGACCACTATTTGTTCTGTTCACTGAATAAGACAGGGTCTTTAGGAAGGAACATAAATGAGCACCCAATTAAAGACAGGTACCAGGATGTACTCAAACTGAGTGCTTAGCTAAGATTATACTGCCAATGCTAATTTTGATTGGTCACAACTTTCGAGTGTTTAAATTATTATTTTTTTTTATTTCTACTTATACAGAGGATTTACCAATGTGATTTGTGTAACATTCTATGAAGTGTGGAGGGTTTTTATTTAAAAGCTTCTCAAACCTGTTTGTCAAAAATTTGACAATTTTGGGTCAAGCAAGAAAATAGTGGCATTTCAAATTGGTGTAAAAGCTTTTGTCATGTGGGCAATCTCTTCCAACACTTTGTGAGACTGCCAGGTTTTCTGAAACCTGCAAGGTAATTTCCTCCTCAAAGTGCAAACGGAAACTAATGTAACACACATACATTCATTGTCAGGGCTGTTTGCTATTGAGAACTCACTAAGAGCCCATTGCCTTGTGATGACTAATTAAATCTGATTTACTTACTCTCCAAAGTTCAGTTTCTTCCACACCTTAAGTAAAGAGAAAAGGAAAACTCTGGAGAATACGGGAAAGAAAAAAAACCCATGGGAATGCAGGCATACCCAGTGCTGAGCTACCAGCTTCTTCTAAGCCAGCTGAGAATAACTGGCTTTTGAAGAGTCAATTAATAAATTTTGGTGGGACCCTTGCAATTCTTTGGCCTCTAGCTGGTTTATGAACAGCAGAAGAGAAACAGATTGTTTCCTTTTTACCATGTAGTGCAATGTCCAACAGCTGCCTTTTCTGATATGCAGTGATCACATCAGCTCGCTGAACCTCTCAGTCCAGGCACACATTCTCCTTGTCTTCTGTTATTCACCAGTGAGCCCTGTTCCATGTTTAGTGCAGTTCTAAAACCATCATTGCAGTTACACTCAAAAAAAAAAAGCTTGTTTAATGTATCACTAATTTCATAACCACCTTAAACTGGCTGAAGTCAACAACACAATCAAAAAGATAAGTTTCACCCTTCCTCCTACCTCAGTCCTGCCTCTGCACAAGATCAGCACAAGGATTTGGACAACCACACAATGAGCCAGATCAGGAAACTGATCCAAATTAAAAATGAGCTTAGTCCCTGAAACATTTGCTTTCCCCAGCCATCTGAGTTCCCTAGCCCTGTTGAGCTCGCAGCTGCACAACAACTGTGCCAGCACAGAGTGGGTAGGTGACACGGGGTTAGGGCTAAGCAGCCCTGGCCAAGGAGGGAGGGTGGGACTGTTTCACTACTGACTTATTCAGCCAAGAGTGACACTGAGCTCAGGCAGCCTGACTTAGAATTCAGAGCCTTTTCCTTTTATGTTTTTAATCATTATATAAAATGGTCGGAGTATTCAACCAAAACATGGAAGTAAAGGGATGCATTTAGATGCAGTGCATGTAGTTTTGTTAGTCTTAGTGGTGTGATACGGTACTCTCCTCTTTGGGTATAAATGAGGCAGAACCCTCTATTGAGACAATTCCCATGGTTTTCCCAGCCTTCACACACTGCCACAAGCAGTCCTGCTCCGAGGCTCCTTATAACGTGGGTGCTAATGCAGCTGTGTGACCGTGGCAGTCCTGAGTCCTGCACAGCAAGCAGTGGCACACAGCAACCTGCACAGCCCAGGCATTTGGGCACTGCTTGTGCAGCCACTGCAACTGAGGGACCAAGAAATAACACCTCAGGATTGCCAAACCACCTTTGATTTCTTTTCTCATAGAGTTATTAGCTTTAATTTTGTCTCTGCCACCTGTCTGAATAAATTTTAATATATCATTCTCTGGTGGTTTTCGCAACAAGATGTAACTGGGACAAGGACTGTAAGAACTTGAAAACAGTAATTAAAGTGGGAGATAAGATTAATCTTAGCGGTGTCTTCCAAGAAACCAGCAATAGGGCAAGGTTATTCCAGTTATGTAAATCTTTTGAAGCTGAATGACTGAAGAGAAATATAATTTTCAAAGAACCAATAATGTTTGATTACACCAAATCCATTATCCCTTGCTGAGGTGATAGCCAGGAGAAAGCGAAACTACCTTCAAAAGCTTCTGAGTGGATTCAGGCAAGATCCAAAGGGAGAATCCCATTCTCTAGAAAGTACAGTACTGGTGCAGTGCAGTGGGCAGGAATACTGTGCTTGGTGGAAGCACGTGATGAGCTGTCAGAACAGAGGGCAACCTCTCTTCTTTACCAGAAATGTAACACTGCTGGAGCAAAGTCCTTACAGCAGAATCTGATGAGAAAACAACCCATAAAGGAGAT
This sequence comes from Thryothorus ludovicianus, assembly GCA_013397245.1. Lineage (NCBI taxonomy): Eukaryota > Metazoa > Chordata > Aves > Passeriformes > Certhiidae > Thryothorus > Thryothorus ludovicianus. Next base: position 1,948,443 of record VZTB01013653.1, on the reverse strand, counting down.
AAGGCAGTGCCCTGTTTAATACTTTGTTTCAGTCCAACCTTTTGGAATCATAACTTTTAATAAGGATCTTGACAGCTTTAGCTGGGCACATTAATCTTAAAAAAGTAATGAATTTAGGTCTGATTCCCATCATCCCAATGGTGAAAAAGATGAATGACTACTCAATCTGATCAAAGACCTTTCTGGTACCTGCAAATAGATTTATTGCAGAAACCTTATTTAATATAACATATATATACACATAATAACTTTGTAAAATTATCAAGTTCCAAATTTGCTCTATATGAATCCTACTTAATCATGGAGGGCCTGTTTAGGAAGAACTTCTGAGAGTGAAATGGACTCTTTGTTCTTTTGCCTATGGCAGTGAGTCAGAACACTAAGGCTAGTCCCAAGTAGGTATTTGACTCTATAGAGTCAAACTCATGCAGGGCTCATTCTAGAAAATGGCCAGACACCCCAGAGCAGGACTGTAGAGAGCCCTCATGTCACAATTGCTGCCTTCAAGGCCTTTCACAACTTAGTGCCTTTTTTTCTGTGCTTGTACTGTGGCTAGACAGGACCCTGTATCCAGGTGGGCTTGGAAAACCATATGCAGCACTGCACAGTTACAATGACCTCCTAAAAATACTCCTTGCCTTCTCCCACATGCTGTCTTCTGCCTGAGGCACCTTTCCCAAACAGATCTGTGTAGTTGCTAAGCAGTCTGCATATCCTATGATAATAATGCTGAGGTGGGAGGCTTGTTTATTACCTTACCTACTCAAAGTCGAAGCAGACAAGCCATGAAGGATAGAGGGTGATAAATTTTACCAGCCAGCCCAAGAAAGGAGGAAATAATGAAATCCACTATCCTTAGAAAGCTATTATTCCTCTTGAGAGAACTGCCTCTTCTCTCTGAAAATGTTGTTCGTAGTTTCCCACGCTAGGACAACAGTTTAATGTCTGAAAAGAAAATTATTCCAGCGATTTTAATGTAAATAATAAGTTGTGTGTTTGATATAATTTAATTATTTAATTATCTTTGCAACTCTTAATTTCTGGTAGAATCCTGATATACATGAAGGCAAAGCAAAGTTACTGACTTTGGAGCTAAACTCTCCAGAAGACACTCTCCATCCCTGGAATCTCTTGATTAAGCCAGATGAAGCCTGGCTGAAGTTAACAAGAAATACCAAATCATAACCTGCATATAAACCTGGATTTCAGCCGAATATTGAAAGCTAATAGCTGTTGCAGCCACAGTATTAGTAGTAGTAGTGTTTCTTAAATACTTGTTACATAGTATTTTAGTATTAAGTATGCAGCATAATGAATGTCTTTTAGCACTCAGCCTTCTGATAATTGGTTTCCGAGAGATTTTGAAGGTGATTGGGGAGGTGCTAGAAATGTTAGAAAGTGTCTATGAGATTAAAGTTTCCTTTGAGAATCATATTAGAAGTTTATCTGCAAAAGTGCCCCAACTCCATTAAAATTCAGGTTCACAGGCGTTATGACTGATGGTGTCATCAGATTGTGCACTTAATCTGATGAAAAGCCAGGCTGTTTACAGAAAGCATGGTTCTTCTTTTTCTTCATTGCCCCAGCCTTGTGGCCTGTTTTCCTTGCACCAGCCTGAATGATCATGTAGTTGCAGAGCAAAAAGAGAAAAAAACCCATTCTCTGTTGCCTCTTGAGATTGCACAGTTATGCAGCCCACTGCAAAGGGGGAGCATCAAGGTTGATACCCAGCTGTACGTAACCCCTCTGATCTCCTTTCTTCAGTTTTCCACTGTTATTCAGATAAGCCAGGAAGAAGTTAATAATTCAGGGTATTAGAGTGGCCAATGGAGTTAGGACTGATCCTGCTGATCCTGCTCACCCACAGAGCCATGGCTACAGACAGTCAGCTCTGACTGCACATCCTAAAGCAGGGGGCACACTTGAAGTTTTGCTCTGGCCAGTGTGCCAGAAGAGCCCAGCCAGGGAAGCCTCAAGGCAGGTGTGACCAAGGCACACTGTTTCTGCTTGTCCCCTGGCCTTCTCACACCACTGCTCTGTCTGAAGCCAGGTTTAGCCAGCCCTCTCCAGGACAACCACTCTGGTTATTAAACATTGGTGAAAGACTCTCCTAGGCTGTTTTATAGCCCTTTTTAGGGAAAGCAGCATATTAATGTGATCCTCCCCAAGCCTCAGCATAAGTAGAAAATAATTTAATTCTCTCATGCCAAAGCCAACCTCCGAGTCAACCCTAACAACAACAAAAGCAGTAAAAACGTGGTTTTAACGAGACACCTGACAAACTGCAGTGCTTCCCTAATTATCTCCTTGTCATATCTGTTTAGTGTGAATCATGAATTGATACTTGAGCAACCAAGATCCAATGGATGGAGCTTGTGCCCGCCAAGTCAGCATGCAGAGCAGAGCAGAGCAGAGCTCAGGCACACATAAGGCCTTTTCCATGTATTTCTCTGTGTGAGATCAGATCACGGAGACTGCCAAGCTCTTGGGGCAGATACTACTGCTGCATCCACTACTCTTGATCCAGGACACCTGGACCCAGATTAAGCACTACCACAGTACAAAAAACCAGTATCAGTTTCATGTTTCTTCTGTTCCTTCCTTGCAAATGACTTCATTACACTGACAAAATTTAAAGACCTCTCAGTTTGTCTTGAGATAAATTTCACCAGTTGTATCCAGTGCTGCACTGTATCTGTGATTGCACATAAAAAGAAAAGTTCACTTGCTAACTCTAGCTGTGTACAGCTGATTACCAAAGTTCACTCATCTTGGATCATTTAAGGTTCAAAATTTAAGCAGTAAAAGAGTGATTTTATTCCAGGCTTTCCCCATCAACATTGGCATTATCCTGTGAGGGGGTTCCTCAACTATTATTGTAGCATAGCACCTAGCAGCAAAATACAATTTACCTGTTTGCAATTTATGTGGTATTTTTGTGGCAAAGAAATGGATGCATTTTAGATTATAAAGTTAGAAAGAAGTGCTGATAGCCTCATAGGCATAAACCTAGGTGTTTTTTACTGCTACTGTCCTGCTCCTTCTGTGACCTTGGGCAAGCCATTCCAGTTCTGTGTCTTCAGACTCACGGTGTACCTGGGTGGGCAAGACCACTGTTCATCTGCTAAAACTCTCAAGGTCTTAAGTCCTCTGGATTTTAGAATGAGGTTAAAGTCCTACCCAGAACTGCCTATACATGTGAAAATTTACTGGCTTAAGTATAGGGACATAATGATGCCAGTATTGGCGTATCAGAATATTTTGCCACATAGAAACATCTTGCACTTGTTGCTTAATATCTCCTTCCAGGAATGATGACTGGGTAAAAGCCAAAGGATTTGTTAAAGAATCAGTTTCAGTTCAATCTTTCTTGCACAACACTTATCTGACTAATGTAAAGATCCCTGTAAACTCAGCAGGCAGGAGAGGCTCTCCATTCCACACGTGGGCTCCAAACTTTCAGCCAGTTCCACTCTGGAGCTGACACTTGAAGATCCAAATGGAGTTCAGGTTCATTTCAGAGGGACAGCGGCGTGAGGCTTCATTACCGTGGGTCTGACTGCACAAGAAGCCTCCCGCACTGAACTGGGTTTACTCGCGTGAATGAGGAGTAAGTACAGCAATACCTACAGGCAGGAGGATTCCCACGTGTAAAACACCTGGGGATAGAAAGTGCTCTGTCGTTGGGAGATATTGCAGCAATTACTTCAGTACGAAGACTAGACCAAGTCAAGGCTGAATCACCTGTGGCAAGCGGCAGGACGTAATCCTGTTCGATCAGGAATTGACTTCAACTCCGAGCCTGACAGCATCCACCGCTGCCGCCGAAGCCCGGCTGCCGGAGCTTCCCAGCCACTCCGGCGGGGCAGAAACGCCTTTTAAGCCGCAGGGAGGGTGTCGGAGAGGGCTCACACCGGGGGCGGGGGTCGGGCTGTGGGTTAGGGCACACAGCAGCCGTGCCGGGCCGTGCCGGAGCCGCTGTGCGGCGGCGGGCGCAGCGCTCCCAGCGGGACCCGGCGGTGCGGCGGCGGGGGCGGGAATTTGGGGAGGATCCCTGGCCGGGCCGGTGCGTGTGTGTGTGTGTGTGTGTCTGTGTGTGTGCGTGCGTGTGTATGCGAGTGCGTGTGTGAGTGTGCCGGTGAGCGGCGCGGGGCGGCTCCGGCCGCCTGACGCCAGCCGGGCCACATCCATCCCGATCCCGGCGCGGAGGAGCTGCG
>VZTB01013653.1:1817987-1944081 GCA_013397245.1 Thryothorus ludovicianus | reverse complement strand
GGCAGCGCCGCTCGCCCGCTGCCGCTGCCGCTCCCTTCCCGGCATGATGGCGTCCCTGCGGCGGCCCGGCGGGGAACGCTCCCGGCTCCAAGTTGGTGGGTAGGTGCCGCGCCGGGCCCGGCGGCGGCAGAGCCCTTTCCTGCCGGGAAGCCGCCGTCCTGCGGCTCCTGCCCGGCCCCGGCCCCGCCGTGGCCCGCGGGGACTCGGCGGAGCCCCGGCCGGCCGGGGCAGGGGCCGCCTTTGTGTGTGCGGGAACAGCCCTAAGCCTCCCGCCTCGGCCCAGCCGCGTCCCTCTCCCTCTAATTTATCTTCTTTCTTCTTTTCCCCCCTTCCTTTCTTTCCTTTCTTTCCGCAGCCCCTTACCCTCCTGTTTTTTGTTTTTTTTTTTCTCTCCCCTCCTCTTCTTTCTTCTTTAATGACAAATCTGTGCTTAGAGGTCAAGGAAAGTTCACTTTTTTTTTTCTTTTCCCTGTTAGAGGGTTTGGATGCTTGAGATTTTCCCCCTCCGCAGTACAGTTGCTTTATATACTCGTACAGCCAAATAATCTTATCCTGAATATAGATCTTTAAAGCTTATTAAAATTTACTGGCGTGGAAATATTCAGTCATGCGTTCGAAAGGATCTGCGCCAAATACTGACTTTTTTTTTTTCTTTTTTTTTTAATATAAACTGAAGTCAGAGGGAGTTCTGACCGAGGCAGGGTTGCTGTGATTGCTCTTTTGTTAGTAGATCAATCTGAAGAAGGTACGTGGTCCGACCTTAACAGTTTGTTTTTACAGTCTGTGGATAACAACAGCTTTTTCTGAAAATTAATCGTTATTTTGGTGTATTTTAGGATAAAGTGATGCTCACTGCATGTATACAGTTTTATTTGGGAAAGAGTTTGAAACAGAGGTTAATAAAAACAGTACTGGTAAGAGCCAGATGGGGAGGAGTAAAAGTAGATGTGTATTTCAGATACAGGCAAATGGAAAAGATCATTGCCTGAAACATGTCAGTGTTTAATGGATGTCGGTGTTCAAAGATACTGTACCTTAAAACTAACATGCTTCTTAGGAAAGAGCTGTCATAGCTGGTAGTTTGAATCTCTTTTGCACACAGAGGGGAAGTCAGGAAAAGAAAACTTGTTTAATGTTTTTTCTTCCAATAGTTATATATGTTTTTCAGCAGCGCTCAGAATGTAGCTTACCCAGCCCACGGAGAACACTTTTCTTTGCAGGTGTGTGTCTGTAATTCTTCATGTGGCTGACTGTATGCACCTTGTCATGTCAGACAATGGGAGCAAATCATGTGAGGGAACCAAAGTTTGACTTATTTTTTTCTTCTTCTTGTGAGTAATGACTTGGCTGAATTATGGGACGTGAGTTTTTTAGTTGCAGCTGATTAATACTTAATTTCCCCCTTGAATCGGAGAGCAGTGCTATTGAGCTTTTTCAAGATTCTCACTGGATTTTAGTGCAGGTTTTGAGTGCTCACTTCTCTGTTGTGACTGGAGCAACATCAGTATGAAAATGAGAGGGACCTGGCCCTTTTTGGAGAGTTCTTGCTGTGGTCTTAGGGATGGAGTCTTGCCATTTACTTCAGACTGTAAGTAGGCGCTTGAGAGAAATTTCACTTGATTTGGGTGATGCAGAAGGCTTCCACAGCTACGAGAAATGATCAGTTCAAGGCATGATCAGGTTACCCTAAGGGTAGGGATTTGTCCTTGCATCTATTTTGACCCCATTACCATTGGGTATGTAATCAAATACATTTTTTTCCTTACTCTGTTCTGTTCAACTTGCTTTTTTGTGTACCCTTGAAGATGTGATGAGCCGATTCATTTGAGAGAAGTGACTGAGTAAACAGATGGAGATCTTTCTGTTTTGGTATAAATATTAACTATCAAATCAAATATTTGAAAACTGATGAGTTTGGTGTTTGCTTTTCCTCAGTAGTTTGAAAACATAAGTAAAGAGTTGAATGTGAAGAAAAACAATACAAAGGTTAATAAATATGCTACTTGTGTTTCTGAGTACTGGGAAATTAGTCAGATTAAACTATCAATTTCTTTGTTTGCTATAAGGATTTAAATTTTAAAAGTGAAGGGGTATGACTGGGGTTATTTTAAATTTTAAATTGAAGCATGAATGCCCTGGATATTACATATTGCCAATGTTCTGCTCTGTGCTGCCCAAGCTGTGTGTGTAAAATATCATTTGAGTAGTCTTACAGGCCTAATGGAGGCATCATCTCAGCTTTATAAATAATGTAAGTTGTGTATAATGTGGAGTCCCCAGAGACTGCAGAGAAAGCATCATTACCAGCCTTTTCAACCTGCTGGAGATCTTAAATTGATTTACAGCACTGAACTGGTGCAAAATGATACATCAGGATGACACAGGGTCAACCTGTAAAAGTCTATGATGTGAGCCTGTTAGTTCAGTCATCATAATTAAAGCTTATTATGAGGGCAGCAAGTGGCTGTGACATGTCCCGTTGTGCTTCAGATACGGCTGGTTTAAGAATCAAATAAAGACAGCACCCTGTGTATTATTTAAGTTATGCACGGAGTAATTGAAATTAAAGTTTGTGGCCCTGTGAAGAGTAAAAGCTGAACCAATTTAGGCTGACTCTCAACCTTTTCCTTGCAGTCATTAGGAGCTGAAACAGATGAAGGCATGTGCAGCTTCGGGATGTATGCATGGGGAAGTGGTTGAGAGTGAATCTCTGAAATTTATACATCCTCTCTCAAGGATCAGCTAGACTTTACCTGCAGACTGTGCTATCAGAGATCAAAGGAACAAACAGGCAAACAAGCCAGTTGTTTGGCTTTTTTCTCCCCTAGTATTTCTATCCTACTGAAGTTTGTAACTCCCTGTTGAAACGTTCCTGCAGATCTGAGTTCTTGCTTAAGACAGAGCATTTTAGTAATTTCTTGAACTATATGGCCAAACTTCTAGAACAGAGACTATAATTTTGAGTACAAGTTGGCATAGGTCACTTTTCTTAGTAAAGACAACTGTGGCTTCAGATTCATGTTTTCCTCTAACAGCCCTAGAAAATAGCATGCCACAGATATTAAAATGTTTGCTAATTACTCAGCGTCTTAGGTCTTGCTGTTTCTGCTGGTAAAATCCCTACGATGTGTTTTTGGAAGAACCCTGCAGAAACAACTTTTTTTTTTCTTGTTTCTGCTAGTGAGTGTGCTGCTTGGGGATTTGAGAGTTTTGCATTTGTTAGTGTTTAAACCAACTCCTCATACCTGAATTGGTGTGAATTTTTAATGTCCTGAGGTTCTCCCAGCCCAGAGAGAAACACACTTTATTTTTAGTCATAAATATAAGTAAAAAAATAATTTTGAGGCATGCAAGTGAAGCAGACAAAATAAATGGTCACTAGTGGTAAGAGATTTATTAGTCTCCAGGTTCAGCTGAACTTCAACAGCTTGTGTTTCAGCTAAGGTGCTTTTTGAGTGGCAGATAAAAGAATTAAAGCTCACTTTGGAGTGCAGTGGCTTTTAAAATGTGGATGTGGACCAGTCCTCTACTGTGTCAGTGCAGATGAAGAAACTACTGTATTGGAGAGAGAGCCATAAAATCTGGGAAAATGAAAGTCAGATTGGTAGGATCACTTCGTTGATCATAAAGCAATTTGTGCAATGTGTGAAGGGTTTGTTTTTTGTTGGTTTTGTTTCTGCTTTTTTCTTTTATTTAAATTTCTGGTTTAGGTTTTTGTGACAAACTCACTCAGTTTTGCTTTCAGAGAAGGGAAAGATCTGTTCTGCCCATAAAAGCATCACTGTTTTTCCCTGTAGTAACAGCAGACTAATGTTCTTCCACTGGCCTTTCTGCTGTGTGTAGCAAAAAACTGAATGCATACCAGTCTTAATAATTAAAAGATGATACGCAGTTCCTAGAAGTTTTCCTTTGAAATGTACAGAGTGGAAAATTCGAGTTTGAAATATAAACCTCAGCTTGGCAAGCGAGGTTTGAAATGCTGGTGACTTACAGGCTCATCTACACAGGCATCTTGAAATTTTCAAGCTATTTTGCTCAAGCTGTAGAATAGCAGAGAGAATTTTCCTATTAGAATGAAGGGTTTTGCTTGGGGTGGGAAGGAGGTTATTTTAAATTGATATTTTAAAAGTTTTCGTGTTGTATCCCTGCAGTCTGGGGTAAAACTATTTCCATTAGAACGTCTCTACTCTTCAAGATTTGAAATAACCAGAGAAAATGTTCCATTGGTCCTTTTGTGGAGGGCTTTACAGAGGGTGGATTCAAGGGTGAGGGCACCCTTGGCTAAGGGCTGCCACAGAGATCCCTATCCTCCTCCTCAGACAAATGGTAATTTGCATTACAGAGGCTTTTCGGGTTACTGTGTATTAGAGTGGGGGGTTTTTTAGCAGGATAGAGAAGGCAAACATTTCATAAAATGGGTTGATTTCAAGGAATGAAAGCATTTTCTGGGGTGAAGTCAGGTCATACAGGATTCTCTCCCTGCATCCATTTGTCACCTGCATGTGTTGGCACTGGAAGTTCATCCCAGTTTAATAGGAGCAAAGGTTGGGCACGGTGCTCCTGATTAGACTGTGTGAGGTCAAGTGTTCCATGCATGAAACACCCAGCTCTGTCGAGCTGTGGAGATGGGTCCATCTGTGTTACTTTTTTATCTTGAGAAGGGAGGAAGGAGGTGTCAGGAGCTGTGGCAGCAAGATTGCTCTGGTGGAAGGGTTGTGGGGCCCGAGTGCCACACAGCAGCTGGGTTGAGCCATCACCAGATTCCAGAGGGGTTTCTGCAAGCACACACTGCTTTGCTCTGTTGTGCAGTCACTCTTCTGGTGACTGCTGTCTTGGGAGACTGTGTAGAAGCTGAATTTAGATCAGGAGCTGAAGCTTTCCTGTCTCTAGACTTGCCAGTGCAGGGAAGCTGACCATTGGAGCTATTCTGGATGCTTGCACAGTTTGATTGTTCTAACATAACTCTGTAATTGTTCTGACTGTGTCGCTTTTATTCCAGTATGTGTTACCCACTTGGGAGAGTGATATTAGAACAGATATCACCAGTCTTTCCCATTTGATTCTTCCCCCACACCTTCTCCAGCATGCACAGGCAAAGTCTAGAGTACAAGGAAGAAAACAAATAATTTTTAAACATGCCTTTATATAAGTCATTATATTTAGGCACTGTTCAAAGCAGTATCATCCAAACCCAACTATTATGTTGAGTTGGCATGTAAGCAAATCATTAATGTGGTTCACCAGTGATTTCTGAAGCATTATTTCATATTTCTGTACTTATAAAGGGAACACTCTTCCCAACATGGCAACAGATGAGACTGTCTAAACCAGTGTAGACAGTCTGAATTATAGCACTTAATGGTATTCAGAAGTATATCACTTGCATATTTTTGTCATTAAAACTACTAAAATGCCAATCCACATCAAAGTGATCTATGGACTATCAATCCAGTATTGGGTGACTTGAAAATAAGATACCCATTAAAAATTTCTGCAGTGCTGAAGTGATTACAGACAGAATGATGAGAGTTTTCTCTAACTCCTCGTGTCTTTCCCCAGCAGGGGTGTAAGAATCTCATCTGCCCTCCAGTTTTGACTGGTGGACCTTGCTTCCTTCAGTGCCTGGAACTTGTTTGAGGGGAAGCTGAAAATATGTCCTCTCAATACAGATTTCATTCACAAGTAGAACTTGGATTTCAGGGTTTGCAGCATTACAGAGTTTCTTCTACAGAGGTGGCAAGACTGATGTACATGTTTAAGGACATATCCAAGTTGATGAAAGCAGAACAAGCATATGTGCACACACTTGACACTTCTGTAGCAGCTTGAGAAGTTTTCCATGAGTTCAGAAGATCTTGTATGTTCAGATTGATTGGTGCATTCAGTGACTATAATTGATGATATCTTTACTTGGTGTTTTTCTCACTTTGTTCAACACTGCAGACTGGTATCTCATTGTTCTGTGTTGACATGAAAGATTAAATTACTGAGATATTTTTCTTGTAAATAATTTCATACATCTGATTTCAGGCATTTTAAGGCATTGAAAATAATACCAGCATTCTGTCTGGTGTAGCATGTTGAAACCAGGGCACGAGACTGTTAAAGGTATTTTATTCCTCCAATGATGTGTTTATAGGATCCTTCAAGTGGGTAGGTATGCTATATGTGTGTGTGCACAAATGAATACCTAAAATAATAGTCACTGCTGTTGAAAGTTAAATTGTTTGGATCAGATAAAGGTAGGCTACACCTATATATAGTTGAGAAGATACTATAAATTTATCAAGGTCTGTGTATGTAATAACTATTTATATATAAATACTTAAATGCCATTTAAATGCTTAAAAGCTTAAACTCAGTTTTGGTTGAAGATGAAGTAAATAACTGGAGAATCATGTTGCAACAAATTGTGGCTTCCCCCTAAGTGTGTTCCTAAGGGTGATAGGAGGAGGAAACATCTGCTGTTTGATCAGATGCTGTTAATGAGCTGCATATTTGACTTCATTCTGCCAGTGTATTTCACCTTTGTATCTGTTAGGTTTCATTTGAATATTGATGTGGGAGGAATTAATCAAACACCCTTGTTGCCTTACATGTATCTTACTAATAAGGACTTTGATTCAACTGCTCTGTTGAGGGAAATATATGTAGCTTGTAACTGGGCATGTTTTCTGTGGCAGGGGAGAGAGGAGTCCCAAAATTTTGGCAAGATAAACGTGATAATGTATGTAAGAGAGAGGGAGGAAGGTGGTGTGGAACTGACATCTCCTGCTTTTTCAGTTGGTGGTTTAATTCCCTGGGGTGTCCCTGTAATTCATCCAGAATTATAGCCTGAAGAATAGCAAAATATCTATGGGTTGGGGTTTTTTTGTTCTCTGTTGTTTTTTAACTCCTTGTCATTTTCTTTCTAGCCCTCCCAAGATGTTGTAAAACAAACTCTGCTAGTGTTTTGGTAGGACAAAATAGTTGGCAGAACACCCTTACTCACTGTTGGCCAGTTGTCTTTTTTCCAAGGGTTTCCGAGTTGCTTTACACGAAGCAAGAAATTTACTTTCAAGTTAGGCCACACACTAGCACCTGCTTAGGAGTGTGGATTCTGCTCCCAGGTCTGAAAAGTTACTAAAACTGGCTCAGCAATAAAACACAGTCCTGTTTGATGAAGGATCTTTCTTTTGGTATCTAAATGCTCTGGTGTGAAATTTGTTACGGTTTCTGGGCTAAAATATACTTTGGTGAAGTATTATTTTAATCCAGGAAGGGCTTTAGTCAGGTTAGTTAAACTACAAACTATAAGATGATTTTTTTTTTTCTGTTGACTTTGTTCTGTGTGTAATAAAATAATCCATCCTGCTTTTGCAGATAGACTGGGAGACAAACAGGATGTGAACGTGACAGGGCTTAGTCATGGTTGCTTAAGGTATCTGGTGCTATAGTGATGAGCATGGGATGGGAACCCCTGTAGATCGGAATCTTCAGTAGCTCACAACCAGTGAAAAATGGGATGGAAAAGTGGCTTCTTACCCAGGCTGTATGTGAAGGTGACAGTGATGAGGGCTTGGTTTTAATTGAAGAGAGCCATACACAAAGCCAAACTTCAAGGGTACAAGCATGAAGGGGAGAAGAGTGAGGCAACTCAGAAGGCTTCTGGATTCTCTGTAGTGGTCAAAAGCAGGAAGAAAACAGCTTTCTTGTGCCTTTGCCTGTGCACAGCAAACAGAGCTCAGTCCCTACCTCAGTGCAGCAGCACTTGATGTGATGTTGTGCCAAGGCAAGCCAAGTTCTATCCAGTTTTCTTGAACCTGTTGCTTTTTGGATGCGTGACCAAATTAACTGGCAGGGGATTGTTTTGAGAGCTTCACAGAATCACAGTGTGGTAGAGATTGGGAGGGACCTCTGGAGGTCCGCTGGTCCAGCCCCCTGCTCAATCATGGCCATGTAGGTTGCCCAGGACCACATTTGGATGACTTTCGTTTTTCCAGTTGTGTGACAACTGCTCTATTGTTTTGTCCCAACAGTAAATAAAATAGATTTGAAATTTATTTGAACCTCAGAGACCTGCCAACACGTATGTGGTGGATTCAGGGATTGCTATGCCCATAATGCCATTGCACTGATTAATTAATGTGTGGTAGTATTTCAGGAATCCCAAACACATCTAGAGCATGTTCAGGGAGGGAAGAGGGAGATGGGAAGGACAGAGACCCAACTTAAGTCGCTTTACTGAGGTCTTACCATGAGTCTCCAACATTCAAAACCGGAATTTCATCTCCCTTCACACAGTCACTTGCTCTTTGCTCTTGTTGAACACTTCTTTTCCTTTTTATCAGTAAGACAGATAGATAGATGGATGGATAGAAAGAACAGACCTTGGTTATATCATCATCTTAGTTCTGCTAATTGCCTGATATTATTACTGATATGATATTACTGGAATGCAGTGATGAACCATACTAATCTGAAAAATGTGAATTTTGACCTTGCTGAATGTCTTGGAAATGCTGACTTACGTGTAGGTTGCCATCTTGACTATTGCAGTTTCCTGTTCTGCATTTTTGCCCGCTGCTGGCATTACAGTCTGACATATTTAATAACAGGCCCTTTATTATCCATGCTAGCTAGTGTCAGTGTTAAGTGCTTTCTCTTGGATGTAGTAGCCAAAGGAAAAGTCTTTGTCTTTATTAGCTTAAAAACTTAGGATAATGCAATTATAGTTTCTGTAATGGATTATATTTCATGTGGAAAATATTTTATAAATGCTCTCGGCTTAAAACTCTGCAGTGTGTGGTATTTTTGGATAGATGCATATGAAATTGCTCTTTTTTTCCCCAAGTTTGCTGCTCTAGTTACTGGAGCAGAAGACAGGGGCAGTAGAGGGGGGTGGAATGGCTTGCTCTGGAGCGTTTGGTTATTCAGAACCAGCCAAAGCAGGGCTCCCAGCTCTGGGGATGAAAGCAGGTTTTGCAAATCAGCTGAAGTACTCGAGTCTGAGTGTGAGCTAATCTTCGACCTGGGTATCACTTAAAATTGGCGGGTGGCAGCTCCCTGAGATGGAAAGAACTCTTAGGAGCTGGGTTTCTCTCAGTCCCAGCCATGGATTTCTTCACGTAGGCTGGCTGGGCGACTTTGGTGCTCTGAGCTGATCCTGCAGAACGCGTTTTTTGGTTTATGTTGGTTCTGCCAGGTTAGGAAGCTGATCTGACTGACAGGTGGAGGGGAAGTTATGTTGCAGTACCAAGGCTGGCACAAGGGAGTAAAGGGAAACCTTTTCTCTCTGGGTGGGAGCAAGCCCTTGGGGCTGCTCGTTGGCTTGTGGACCTGTGACCTTGCTGGCCCAAAGCAGCTGCTGGAGGTAGCCAGTCACAGGCGAGTGCTGTAGCACTCTCAGAGGGAGACTTCCTTAAAGTGCTTGCCAAGGAAAGGTCTAATTTACAGGGTTTCTTTCCCAGATCCTTCTGTTGGTGATTAACAGGGAGAGACTCCGCTGCCAGCAGTTACGTCAGCCACAAAGCCCCAGTGCAGCTCTATTGGCAGCAAAAGGACAGTGATTAATGGTGCAGTATCTTTTATGAGGGGTGAGGGATGGAGAGCAACACTTCAGCAAGCTCTCCTGGTCAAGTGTTGTTTTGCTGGTATAAAACTGCAAGCCGTCTTAGAGATGTTTTTCTGGTTTAATGCAACTGCATGAGCAAAACAGATCTAGTGCAAGTCCTGTGTGAGACAGGACAAGTTTATCCTCAGGAGGAAAAGAATGTCCAAGTTTAACTTCTAGGTAGTAGAAACTTTATTTTCCTCTTTAGAGGATGAAATAACTTGAAACAATTGGCAAACTGGGTACAGTTAACAGAATTATCAAGAAGTCAGAGAAAAGGCAGATACTAAATCCACTAAAAAAATCCACTGTAAAAGCAGATTGATGTTGCCAAATATCACTGCCAGTGATGACAAACCCCTCAAGCTGATCTGTGCTGTGAGCCCGTGCACTGTTTGTAGCTTTCCTGGGTTCTGCAACACTGCATAAATCACTTCCAAATTTTTGGCTTTCAGTCCGCTTTTCTCAAAAGAAATTTGTTTTGGTGCTATATGATAAATGTGTTTAAAAGCCCTTACTCATTTTGGTTACTTGCATCTTTGTAGTATATTTCTTAACTTGAAGGAATTAGACTATCTCAGATTTAAAATACAAACTGTAGATATTTCCCTAGTAGCAGGAGCTGCTACTTTTCCTGGTGCTGGAGCAAGGTACTCACTGAATTCCCTTGTAGCCTTCTGCTAAGGAACTCTCCAGAACTTGGGAATCTGACTGTAACATCGTTTTCATTTTTATCTCTGGCTTGGCTAGAGACTTCTTTGCAGAAAGCATCAGCGTAGCTGGCATGAATGCTTCAGGGCTATTTACTGCAGTTGACTGGATAACTGTTCCCTTTGCCCCTCCACCCACCAGTTTGTCAGGAATGACTTGCTCATGGTCAGACCCAGTGCATCTGGTGTGGTTTGTGAAGGGGGAGCAGCTGAGAGCTGGCAGTGCTGGTGGCAGGCTGCTTTGGCTCAAGGCTGATATTTCTGATTTTTTCCATCACACTTTTGCCTATCTTTTTGCTTTCACTGATTTGGGACAGGAGGACTCTCAATCTTCCAGGCCAGCCATCAGTCAGGGTTGTGTGACCCCAAAGGCTTCTTGTATTGGGAGCTGGAGAGTGCTGGTTTCAGCCCCAGAATTAAAGAATCTATGTAATAGCTAAATGACGAGGAGTCTGAAATCTTTGTGTGTTCTTTCTGTCCACTAACTTGTAGCCTAGAAGTGAGTAGTCTTGGCAAGCAATTTTGGAACTTGGAGTTCATCTGTCCATCCTCACTACCAGGCCAGCTGTGACTGTTTGTTCAGTAGCAGGCAGCAGTGGAAAATTTGGAAGCATTATGGCTGTTTTAAGCTAACCTGCTGCTGACTTTGCAGGGCATGTGGTGTTTGGAAAATGCTGTGTTTTGGTGTCTTGGCTGTAAGAGACTTGCAACTTTGCAAAACCTGACTTTTGAAACTTCAAACTGGTCTCAGAAAATTATGGTTGAGTGATTAATTGGTTGTCTTATTGCCATATGCCGAGTCATACAGGCTCTGTTAAGAAGAAAAGCTAGCAGATAAGGGAAGGGTACTGAGTAATTCTTTATGTGCCTTGATTCCTCTTCCAAAAGTCATGAAAAGCTTAGAGATAACCAGGGAATCAGGCAGACAGATTACAGCCCTTTTCTCCCGTTGTAAAATCTCTGTATTCCCAGTAAGCAATGTAGGAGGATATCTCCCACTTCCTTTCAAGCTATGCTGTTCCCAACTGCTGAATTAACTATCAGTTCCTATCTGTGGGTTGAAGCCTTTGTACAGAACACTCCAAAGCCTTGATCTCAGGAATATGAGAAAACAGTTTGACATGAGATTCTGCAGATGTTCTGGCACAGGGCTGTGACAGCTGCTTTTGCCTCATCCCACGGTTTTTTGGATCTTTCTGACTCCTTGTGTATGTCTGTGCCCTTGGTTTGCCCTTTTGGAAGGGGGAAGGTGTGTCTGTGACTTCTGGGTCTGTTTTTAGTGTAGGCAGGCTCAGAGTTGTACCTCAACTGCTGGTAAAGGCTGTGATCAACCCTTTATATGGGTTTGTGGGTATATTTCAAACCTTAACCCAAAGTGTCCTTGGCTTGGTCTCAAGAGCATCCCTTGTACTTGCCTGCAAATTGTAAACTTTAAAGAGTTTAATTGTCGTGTGTGGAAGCTGAAGGGGCATCTATAAACGCTCTGACCTTCCATTTATAAAGGCTCTGTGACTTAGGTGGACTTGATAAACACCAAGAAATTGCCAGGGAGTATCTGCTGTGATGGGGTTGTGCAGCTGCTCCTCACTGACCCGCAGCACACTGGGCTTTGTGTCATCTGAAGTCCAGTCCTGGTTTTCAGTAGGCAACTCGTGGCATGCTGTAATTAAATAATGTTTCCTTGGATGGTGGAAGTCTGGCAAATATTGGTGTTAGTGTCAGAGTTGTATAAACTTGGCTGGGAAAGCTGTGTTGTCTTTAAACACTTTCTCTGTCCAGAATGGTAGTTGTGAATTGCAGGGCACCTGATGAAATTCAACGTGGACATGTCAAAGATATGAAGGTACAGTGTTTTAAAAGTTGTTTAAAGGCAAAAAAAAAAACCTCTTTAGTTTTTACAGATAAGGCAAAAATCAGGAAAGCTGGAAGAATCCTTTAAACTGAGGAAAGCTGGAGGAACCCTTTAAAAAAAGTAAAGCATGCATCTCGTGTAATGCACTGAAATCTCTCTAGTGTTGGCAAACTGACTTCTTATTTCAGGTGTATAAATGGTGGGTGGAGGACTAATTTCTGGAAAGATTTATTTATTTTAACAGCATTACTTTTTTGGTCTAATTTTCATCAATTTGTTCTGCTTTGCTGAGGCTTGACCCAATAACTCTTTTATTAGTGAATAAGTAATTTTTCTTCTCCGTTTTTGTAATCTCTTGATTTGGTGAGGGATTCTGCTTTAAAGATGGGGATCTTGAGCTGTAATTTAACATCTTTACTTAATCTCTGATAGATGAGGTCTGGGTCACAGTCTTTAGAAGTGGTTTAATGCAGCTGATGTAACTGTATTGGTGCATGCTCTTGGTGAAATGAATCATTTGTAGGAGCAGTGACTTGCCTCAGCTGAGCCTAACGGGATTTCATTTGGTGGGGTTCCCCTCCTTAAAATACACCCTGTTGGAGGACTGCTCTGGCTAGGACTGACAAACCCCTTTTTAACTTCATGCAATCTGTGCTAGACTCTGCTGTGCTCTGAAGACAAAACACATCTTGCATTTTATGAGCTTCACTCAAAAATTTTGATGCCTGTGTGGTAATGGGCATTTTTCTTTCATTTCTGTTTTAAAGGTTTTTCCTTTATACTGCAGATGTATGTTTTAACTGCCTAAAAAAACCCCTGAAAGTGACATGTCAGTAAATTTTTCCCATCTCACCTGTGAAGGAAGTTCCTCCCACCCTGTGCTGATGAATTGGAGGGAAATGCTTTTTTCAGCTGATAAAAAGAAATAAAATTCCATGCCCTTCCCAAAGGAGGAATTCAACAATTGGACAAGTGATGTGGGACCATGTGTTGGTTTGTAAAAGGATATAGTTTGTAAAGATGTTTCCTTTGATGCCTGTGATGAATATGGATGTGTTTCCCTTGGAGAGGGTTTTGATTAAATTATGCAATTAGAGCTGACCAGACAGATCTAAATATAGGAAGAGGTTTCAGTTATCCTGCCTTTGTGTGTATTAACACACCCACACAGATGTGTGTTTGTTATTGTTGTAAACAACACCTGTTTTCTAAAGACAGTTCAAAAAGTCAGGAAAGGGAATGGTCTTTGTGGAAAAAGGGAGTTATACAGGAGTTTTATGATGAAAGGGGAAAAAAAAAAATCTGTTTTACTCAGATTTTTTGCCTTTTAGGAAAGGACTTCTAACTTACTTTGATAGCTAGGCTAGTCCTGGCATCTTTGGGGATGTTCACAAAGCCATGGTCACTGCTCCAGACTGGTCTTAGAGGTTCTCCTGCACTTTTCAGGACTTGTTCTGTGATCTAATAATGCTGATTGAGATCCCTGGCCTCTCCTGTACTCCTGAGTGCTCTTATTGTCCCGGTGGGACAATGTGTGGGGTTTGAATGCACCACAGCACAAATGAAATGGATAAACCTGCCCCAAAGATGCACAATGAAACACCCACTTTGATGGTTGGTAATTCATAATGTCTTTTGATAACTGTTTATTTATATATGATTTTTTTAATGTTTTGTCATAGTTTAAGGATTTCTTTGAGAGGCCTTTAGCTTGGAGAGAGTGAAGAACAAAGCGTCTCTTCCTGCATAGCATTTAAGAAAAAAACCCCCACCTTATGAGCACTATTCTGGCAAGTTTTGTGATTCACAGCCTCATATTCATCTTACAGGTTATTTTAGTGAAGTTCATATTTTGCAATCCCATCTGTGCCAGAGTTTTGACTGAATCATCAAGTTACAGTTCCTTCCTGACCTTGGTTGAAGTACTAGGCTGCGGTTTTAGAGATAATCTTTGAGTGCACATCCGATTCAGTCCGACTGCTCACCCACACCAGGAGGGATTTGTGCACACCTGGGTGGATGTTTGTGAAACAGAAAGTGCCCTGCTGTGCACCAGGCTTACCCAGCTTCCTCACCAACTGTCTTGGCAAACTTGGTTTTAGTTTTTTCCTGTTGTCTTGGCAATATAAAATATATATAAAATAAGCATGGCAAGGAGACCAGCAAGTGGTCAAGGAAGAGCTGGTGTTTCGTGTCTTTGTGGCATCTCATGTGCATCTGAATGCAACAATGAGTAAAATTCAGCAGTGTGTTTTTCATCTCTGGTGAAAAAGGTAGGATTGGAGGATCTGGTGATCACTTGAGAGGCTGTATAGTGTTGGTGGTTTTTGTAAACACGGTAGAGATAAAACTCATAAAGGATGTGGCGTTTAAATTTGTTTTCAGGAGTGTGGCCAAAACAGTTGCAAAGGTATTGGGAAGAAGTGTTCCTAACCAGGATGAGGACAGATCTAGTTGTTGATGCATGTCTGTTAAAACTGGGAAAGAACCTTTGCCATGTTATCTTCTCACAATGATATAATTGCTTAGAAAGACTTCTGTGCCATTTTAGTTGTATTATAACACAGGATTTGGTTCCTAATGTGTATGGAAAGTGAGGTTTTTTTTCTGGAGAAGCAACAGTGAAGTTACCATAAATCTGTCAAATCTGATACCTTCAAATCCAGAAAACCTGTAAGAATTTGCTATTGTTTTACTCTTGCAATCATGATAGTTGAGACTTCAAGGGCGAGGAGCAGTGCTTTGTCTGCCAGAAGCCAAATGGGGAAGCAGGCGGAAGAAAAGCTGCGGTTCACTGTAGGAACTGGCCGAACACTGTGTTCTTGGTTTGAGCTGTGGGGAGCACTGGGAAGGAGCTGGCAGATCCTGATAGTGTAAGGTTATCCCTTCGTGCTCTGGACTAACAGAGCAGTGGGCTTTTTGGGTTTTGGGTCACTGTTGCCCTCCTCCCCTCCCCTGGTGAATCCTACATTGCCCCTGTGGTTTCATTTTGCTCTCCCCCCTGCCTGCTGAACTGAAGGGTGCTTGTGGGTGTCTGACAGGATTTCCACCGGGAGCTGTACACTGATACATGGGAGATTTTCTTGAAGGGCAGTCCCTCAGCCAAATAGCACGAGGGATGGCCCTAGAGGAGTTTTGACAGAGTGGGTATTTTGGGCTGTAGCAGAGGTTACTTCACAGAACAGGCTGGTGATACCCATCCTCCTGGCCCTTGCTAGGTCTGAGTAGGGAAGGGAGTCTAATACAGTGTCAGGAAAAACCCTGTTTACTCTCTTAGGTATGATGAGGTGTTTTCAACACCAGTGTGTTCCTCTTCCCTTGCACGCTGTGTTGTATATCAGAACACAGGATCGCATATTTCAGTGTTTTTTTGAATTCTTTCTACCATGCCAAGAGAACATAAAAGAGGTTTTTTTTTCTTCTTGTCGTTTTCCAAATCTACAGGCGAAGCCAAGTCAGGTTCTGTACAAGCTCTCTAATGAGTTCTGCAGCACTCTGATGTGAAACGTGCTTTCTTTTTGCATGTGCCTTGTAATGTTACTGAGGTTTCTACCAGGTTTAGTGCATTTTTCCAAGCTGAGCGAGATCTCATCTTCTGCCATAAGAAGGTGCAAAGAATTTGTTGACTAAAATGAGGATGGTTCAACAGAAGACTCTGGACTTTCTGTTTCACAAATCACATTACTTGAAGAAAGAAATCGAAACGTTTTGCTGCTTGCTCCAAGAATAGGGAGCTAGATTAATTTAGTGCACAATATGTTGTTACACATTCTAACATTGCAGCTGCTTTGACTTCATGCCTTTTAGTAATACATGGAGATAGTTCCTGCTGGAATAAAGAGACAGCTCCCTGCCTTCTATGCCAAAATCTGTTTGTTTGTTTTTTAAAAAAGATCTAAATAGTGTACTGATTACATGAGTTGCTGAAAATATGTGTCTCTCAGAGAGGGTAAATGACTAAATATTTTTAAAGAAGCAAATTAAAATCCCTCTGCTTATTATTTCTTTATAGTGTTACTAAGTAATGGATGCTGGGAAGAGGTACGTTGACTAAGATAAATTGAATTTTTGAAATGCAGTCATAGACTAGACAGTTTTCTCTATTAACAATTATCCTCACTGTGGTTCCTGCCCATTTTTATGTCTTACTGTGCTAAGCATATATTAAAAATATTTAATAGGATCCCTTTGCCTGCATCACTGAGCTTGTAATACAAATAATGAAATTAGTAGAAGAGTTAGAGTCACTTCTTGTTTGCCTAAACTTGGGCTAGAAGTTGTTTTGCTCCCCTGTCCACCCCTCTGGGAGAGGATCATCTAATTGTCCAAACCCTTTCTCCACCCATCAAAAACAGTCATTTATGCAAAGTGGGACAGTTTCCTATGGGATCTCCTGTGGGAATTTGAAAGAACTCTCATTGAATATTTTACTGTCTGCTTCATGCTGCTGACGGAATAACTATCTTTTCTTTGAGGTCTAGAAAAATTGGACTTCACTCTTAGGCATTTTGCCTAAGTATGTTTGTCTAAATACAAGGCTGGCTAAACATAAATATATCTAAAAATAAATATAATGCTCACTTTTTTTTTTTTATAGGCTGTGTCCAGGTTTGTGTGTTAATCTAAAGATTACAAAAAATACAACAGCAGTGAAGGAAGACAAATAAAAAACATTGGGCTTTGAAAGAAGTCTGTTGATTCCAACACAACCATCAGCAGACAGAACACATAATAAAAAGTGCATGGGTTTGGATGTGTAGAGAGTGTCTGATAAGTGGGTAACAACTCAATTTCCTTTAAACTGATGCCAGACAGCCTTTTGGAGAGTGTCCTGTTGTTTGGCCTACGTTTCTGTTTCATCCCTGCCTCGTGAATAAACAGACCCTACAAGGGCTGGTGGGCACTTAACTGTTGGAAACACTAAATCCCACTTTCCCAGGAGGGCACGTGGATTTGGGGAAGAAAGACACAGACTGTGTCATCTGCTGACTCGTGGTTTAATCTTAATTTTGCACTTCCAGCTGATAAGACCACTTTGTGCAGAAATAATACAGGAAATGATGCAGTGCAGAAACCAAGAGTGGCTGAAAGGGAAATGGAATGTACTGGCAAGGGCTCAGCCATGCAGACAAGCTCTCTGCTTCTTGGAAACGAAAATCTCCACATACATTGTGGTTTGGGTTTTATTTGTTTGGTTTTGTTGTTGATTTTTTCTTTGTCTATTTGTTGTTTTTTGGTTTTTTGGTTGTTTTTTTTTTAAGCTTAATATTGTTTTGGGAGCTTAGAGAAACTAATGTACAGCAGCCTGCGAGTTTTATCCCCCTTCTCTTATCTTGCTGCTTGTTCAGGGCTTGGGGTGTGCTTTGGCTTTGTTTTGGAGGCAGGACTTCAGCAGGAATGCCTGGCTGGAGGCTGGTGCCCAGCGGGGTCCTGCTGAGCTGAATTACTTCCAAGCACTGTGCCTGATGTTCCTCCTGCTGCCAGCAGCTGTTGCCACAGAGGTGCCACCATAGCTTTAGTGGTGAGGGTGAAACTTGTTTGGGAGTACATGACTGTGGGAGTGGGATGTGTGTGTGTGCTGCAGGATTTGATCCAAAAACTTCAGAGAATCTGCTCCTTTGCTTGGGGCCGCACCTGAGCATGTCTTTGTGCAGAGCTTGTGTACTAGCCCATGGTAGGGCTGTATTTTCAGGTGTGATATAAACATACAGTCTAAACAGACAGGACTTTTTCACAGCAAGCAGCTTGGTGAAAAATGGGTCAGGCCTAGGTAGAACCTGCAAACATTATCAATGTTGAATGAAACTCAGGTTGAAATGTAGACTTTGTACTTCCTCCTTCATCACAGCTTCAACTCAAGCCTTTTAAATCTTTTTTGTTTAATTCAACTGGAAGTGAAAGAGAAAGCTTTACTTGATCTATTACTGGAAATTGTAACTCCTGTGTGTGGAACTTGTATCTTTGTTTGAAAAGCGTGGAAAAAAAGATACTTAGAATATTGATTGAGATACATTCTATACATGAATTGAGAATAACTCAGTTACAAACATATTTAAAGCATATGCACTGGTGTTCTGGTAATCCAGTTCTTAAATTAGCACAGCATTTTAATAGAGCACTTTACAGTGCAT
This sequence comes from Thryothorus ludovicianus, assembly GCA_013397245.1. Classification (NCBI taxonomy): domain Eukaryota; kingdom Metazoa; phylum Chordata; class Aves; order Passeriformes; family Certhiidae; genus Thryothorus; species Thryothorus ludovicianus. Next base: position 1,925,796 of record VZTB01013653.1, on the reverse strand, counting down.
GTAAGGATAAAGTATACCTGGAGTACAGTCAGTGACAGTAATGGAGTTTCAGTTCATTTAACAGTATAGCACATACCCACATAACAAAACAAATTCTTAAATTTGCTGCAGGCTCATGCAAATCCCCTTGCATTAACATTATTATTTCAAATACCGTTCTTAGCATAAAAGAAATGGGATGTACCAGTTTGAAGTGTAGGTAGATGTGGCCTGTGTGTTAGTCCATTGTCATTATTCACATAAATGTAGTTTATGCATTCAGCCTAATAAAACTGAACCTCTGCAATTAGATAACTGTTCTAGTGACAAGTTAATTTGAATAAAGTGGATAGTTTTCAGCTTAAAGTTCTTCAAGTCTAGTGGTATACTATGAAACCATTGCAGTGAATGACAGTCAGGAGAGTAAGTGTGCCATAGCATTTGCAATTTTAAGGTCTGCAATCTTTCCTTGGTATAGCTGTGAAATCCTGTCTGACGTGGGTGTGCTGACACCTTCTATTCTCTGTGTGTATAGATTGCTGGTTGCTTGGGTGTTTTTTGTGTTTTTCTGATGGCAACAAAAACATTCATATCCTTTTCCCCTTCTCCCTTCCTCTGCAACCTGTTGGTATCCAGTCCAGGATATGTTTCCTGTCTGTCTGTTTGAAAATCAGTGGTGTGGTGCTCTTTGTCTCATTTTCCCTTCCCTGCCAGTCCTGAGTCTCCTCTGTTTCCCTTGCCAGAACTTTTTGCCTGCTCCCAGCCTGGACAAGGACAAAACCTGCTGCTCACAGCTGGAGCTCCTTCAAATGTGGCATTCCTCCCCCTCCTTTAGTCCCATTCGTTGTCTCCCAGCTTGAGGACTACTGTGCTGTCTAAAATCCTCTTATCTGGACTTCCTTGTCCTTCCCACTCCTTCTTGAGTCCTTGAGTATATCAGGCAGACATTGCAGCAGGAAGGGTCAGTGGATAATCGGTGAAGTTCATGATAGCTTTCCCTCACAGGCTGCTTAGGAGCTCTGAGGCTCATGGGTGGGGTGGGCAGATGCAGTTTTCTTATGTGATAAGATTGTTCTAGTTTCACTTTTTTCTTTTTTTCTTTTTTTTTTTTTTTTTGCTTTGTTCCTCAAAGTAAGAGGTAAAACTGAACTTTTTTTTTTTTTTTTTGCTTTGTTCCTCAAAGTAAGAGGTAAAACTGAACTTTTTTTTTTTTTTTTTGCTTTGTTCCTCAAAGTAAGAGGTAAAACTGAACTTTTTTTTTTTTTTTTTCCCAGATTGAATTATGCTCAACTCTAGTGCAGTGATTTTTGAACTTCATGCCTGACAGTTTGGAGAGAGCTGGGCAGCACATTGCTATTGAGGAATATTGCTTCCAGCTGCCCTCTAAAATAAATAAAAAGCACTAGTGATCCTGCACTGTTTCCTTGGGATGTTTTGCTGGTTAAGTTGTAACAGCTGACAGGCAGATTGTGGCCCCCCTCACACTTAAGTGAAAAACTTAAATTGAGGGACTCTTCTAGGCTAGATTTCATGTGAACTACATTTCTAATATATGGATGTACTGGGTTCAGTAGCAGGTCCTGCTGCTTAAATTTTCATCAGATGTGCCTTGAGTCCAGTCCTGGAGGTTGTCAGCATTTCTTGTTGTTTTGCTGTTGGTTGTTCTTTGATCACGCCACTCTTCTGGGTTGAGGTGGGGATGTTTTTAACTGCTGTATGTTAACTTGAAAGGTAAAATCCTTTTTATTTTTCTCTTTCTCTGATACTCTCCTTTAGGTTGTAAACCAGAAGGATTTAGAATAATGAGAAGGTTTTGACCATCAAGGGGGGATGTCAGCACTGCCTTCCTGGTGCTGGAGGATTGAAAAGGAGAAAGGACCAGAACTGTTTGATCCAGGCTGCTTTTGACTGCTGACTGCAATCTGCTGTACCCTGGTGGTGGTGGTGGAAGAGGGCAGTCGTTCCTGCTCGGTTCTGTGGTGTCACCACAGCAGGGTCACCATGAATGTAACAAGTTTATTCTCCTTCACCAGCCCAGCAGTGAAGAGGCTGTTGGGGTGGAAGCAAGGGGATGAAGAAGAGAAATGGGCAGAGAAAGCTGTTGACGCATTAGTGAAAAAACTGAAGAAGAAGAAAGGTGCTATGGAGGAGCTGGAAAAAGCACTGAGCTGTCCTGGGCAGCCCAGCAACTGTGTCACAATTCCTCGTTCCTTGGACGGCCGGCTCCAGGTGTCGCACCGGAAAGGGCTCCCTCACGTCATTTACTGCAGAGTGTGGCGCTGGCCCGACCTGCAGAGCCACCACGAACTGAAACCTCTGGAGTGCTGCGAGTTCCCCTTTGGGTCCAAACAGAAGGAGGTGTGCATCAATCCCTACCACTACAAGCGGGTGGAAAGTCCTGGTAGGTTCTTCCTTGTTTGTACCTTTACACCTTATCTGAACAATGCAAAGTGTGGCAATGAATTATGTGACTCATGGGCTTAAATAAGCAAAAGTGACTGTTTGCACATGTCAGATTCTTCCCCTGCAGTTTATCTGGATGTAGGCATTAATTAGCAGCTCTCCCTTTCACGAGGCAAATGCTTCACTTGTGTAAATGTTTTATCACTACACAGAGGTAAGCTTAGTATGTGCCTCAGGCTGTTGGGCCTGGGAGCATCTGGGAATGTTGGTACCCACTGTCCCTCAGTTAATTTGTTGTTTACTCAACTGTGCTGATCTGTGATTTTGTATGAAACATTACAGGCTAACTTAAAAGATTTATTTGCATTATCTGTGCTTGAAAACCATTCTAACACACAGCAGTAGTAATACTAGTAGTAGTAGTTGTATTGTCAAATTATTATTTCACTTCAGCTTCTTCATCCTATGGAAAATATTACCAGTTTTTAGTATCTCTCACAATTGTTGCCTTTTAAAAAGACTTTGAGTTTAGACAGCAGATTATAATCCCCTCAGTGTGAATTTTGTTGGATTGTACGTGAAATTCTACTGTCAGCTGTTCCACAAACACAGTTTGCTTACCTGTTACCCACTGCTTCACTTCTTTTCTTGAGGTGCCACCCATTCTCTCTCCAGTCTCCTCTTCAAGGGCCAAACCTCTTTTTTATGACTCTGCTTAATTTCACTTATGCAAGTTTATTATTAGGGAATACTTCCAGGGACTTGGATGAACTGTGCTTGGATATGTCATCACTGGTCTCCAGCTGTTTGTGAGGGTGTGCAGGGACAGCTGCAGAAATGCACTGCAGGCATGGGTGCACTTCCCTGGTTTAAATGTGGGAAGTCCATCAGTGTTAGCTGTGTCATAAACTCTACAGCTCTCTGGAGAGTGGGAAGGATACACAGAACCCTGATGGAAATGAGGTTGTTGAAAGATTGTTTTGCTGTGGATGGAAATTGCATTTGTCTTTGCATTTGGATCTGCAATGCACAGTGCATATCTTGATGTTAAATATTTCCCTTTGCTGTGTTAGTACTAACTTGGAAATCATGTGAATGGCAGATGCAATACCCATAATGTATGTATTTATGCAGCAGCAGCTTGAACAAAGGAACTCGGCGCTGGAAAAACAGTTCTGAAAAAATTTAAAATTAAAAAAATCTCAGCAATTTCATGTTAAGTACAAGAGGGACAATAAAATAGTCCCTGTACTTGTACTGCTAGCTGTGTGCATGTGTCTGGGGTGGCTTGCATTCAGTATTCCAATATACTGAAAATTAAGATTCCTGAAGCACCTGTATTTCTGTCAGACTCAGCAACAGTTGGACTCTTACTGTAATGCCAGATTACATTTTCTAACTCATTTTGCTTTTGTATTAAAAACAATTACTGAGTTTGAGAATGTTCTCCTATGGACCATTTGTCATATTTAAAATCAGGTATTTGTAAACATCCTGTCACTTCACAGAATCGCTTAGGTTGGAAAAGACCTCTGAGTTCATTGAGTCCAACCTTTGACCATACACTACCATGTCAACCAGAATGTGACACGGAGTGCCACATCCAGTCTTTCCTTAAACACCTTCAGGGGTGGTGACTCCTCCACCCCCCTGAGCAGACCATTCCAATATCTGATCAACCTTTCTGTGAAGGAATTCTTCACAACTTACCATCTAAACCTCCCCTGGTGCAGTTTGGGACTCTGGCCATATTCTGTATTCACTTCAATGAGTTATGCCAGATAGAATAAAACTTTGAAAAGATGTCTAACTAAAATGTACATTTTAGGCTGGGTATGTGAGATAGGAGGGGTTTGTGTTTAGTCAGCCACAGATTATTTTGAGGGATATTGCACAGAGCTGAGTGGGAACACAGCTTTTGGAAACAGGTGGTAGCTGAACTCCCATTTGGCTTGGAGAGCAGTGCTCCGTAACTTCTGACTTCCTTTTTCTGTCCCTTCCTTGTTCTTACTGTCCTCCAAGCATGATCTTTATCTTCATTTCCTGACAGTCACTCCCAAATTCTGCTGTTTTTTCCCATTTTTGCTGGGACATTAAAACACCATTATTCCCACGTAAGTGCTTACACTTGGAGCCTAATGGGTAGAGGGAATTCATGCGTGAGTCACCATTTCCAACAGTCTGTGGACTCGAGCAGATATCAAGGTTTGTGTTTCCCAGAAGGCTCAGAAATGTGCTTTCTCTCGACAAAGCAAAATTGGAAGCTTAGATTGTGTGTTTTGTGTGCAAGGTACATTATGGAGTTCTGGCTCGGCTTGACAGTGTGGTCTGTGTTTAACTGTTTTGTGCAGAACCAGTTGCTGCAGATCTGAAGGGTACAATCCCTGCATGGGATGGCATCTGTCCTTTCATTCTTCTGCTGATTGTTGTGTGATTTGTTTCAGCGTTGTGTAAGGTTTGAGGAATGGATTAGTGGTAAATCCTCAAATATGTAAAGTAAGGTAATGTTCTTTGTTGGGAAATCAGTGCTGTGGATATGTCTCAGTTTCTACAGTGCCAGAGGCATGAGTGGATTTTCTACCTTGACGCCTTGTTCCATGCTCTCTGTTTAGCTTGTGAAGCATGAGAACTGGCACTCTGTGGTGTGTCTGCCAACTACAAAGCTACACCTGAATCCAAGTGAGATTTTTCTGTTAGCCAGCCTAGATAGGAGCAGGTTATAAACAGTGAGAGGAGGCAGAAAGCTATCAGCAGTCTCAAACAGGGAATGTCCCAGTGTCCCTGCACACAGAGGGGAACGTGGCATTTGGTGTGTGTGACATGATAGAACCATGCTCATGCCTGACCTGACCAGGAGGCTCTGCACAGGCACAGGGGCCTGTCTGATCCTGTGGTGTATCGGTCAAGCCAACTAAACCCACAGAAAACTGCTTTTTGGCACAGTTAACTTGGCAAGCTCAGTGCCCTCAGCTTGCTCCCGTGGACCCAGAGGGAGGCACAGCAGCGTGGGTACCCGGGTGGAGGTGAGGAAGAGTGGCCTTCCTGTGACACTGTGACACTTTCAGTCTGGAGCCAGCGAGCTGATGGAGCTGCACTCCGTGGTGGGGTGCATGGGCTGCTCCTGCTCGCTGTGTTGTGCCAGCACAGCTGTTCCCTTGGCCTTGTGCTGAACCAGATCTCAGTCATTTTCCTCTCTCCTGCTGTGTTATCTTTCAGGCTGATCAGGGCAGCACGAGGGCTGTTGTTCTGGCTGCAGGAACATCTGCACCGACATGGCCCTGTGGAGGACATCTGGGAAAGAGTGGAGGTGGAGGGACATGGAGGAGAAAGTAGAGACTTGTTGCTGGGAGTGGGAATGCAACCTTGCACTTTGAGTGCCAGGAAGAAATATCTCCTTGAGATGGGTTAAAGTAGCTCACTGCTGCTGTTCCCTAGGTCTGTTGTGTACAGAATTATTTCTGGAGCAGGGTAGTTAATGGCTGTCAGATTTCTCCCTTGGCAAGGCAAAACAAAGCTTTTAATTAAGCAGGGGAAGGTCTGAATTTGATGCCTCTTAAAAATTGGCACACTTAACTGAGCTAGTGTGCTTGCTTGGCTGAATCTGCTTCTTCTTTTCAGTTTTATCTTTTGGTTTAGAGATACCTGTTTGGGATTATCCTTAGGTATGATCAAGACTTGCTAAATAATTAGGTGTACTGCATAGACAGAGGCTGTGAAGAAAAACCTGACACAATGTTTCTCATCCCTCTGAAAATGCCACAAATGACCTCTCAGGTTTTGCTGGAGAATGTGTAAAATCCCTCTTGAGACGCTTCTTCCCATCTTTTATTCCTTAGGTTGCTTTGGAGATAACAGCCTCTGCTGCTTGCCTCTGTCCTCAGTTATGTCAGTGGACATCATCAACTATCATCCAGAATTTAAGGGGAAAAAAGGCCTGGATCCTGTTTGCTCTAACAGCAAAATAAAAGGAATGGAATAGGGAACAGGGAGGATAAAGAGGTGCTTAAATTGACACTGTTATTAAAAATAATTATTAATAATAATAAGTCACACCTCTAATGTGGCTTTAGGGGAGGAGGTTCAGTTCTTTTGCCTTAGCTAAAGGGGAGGGAAGGAAGATGAAGAAACTGAATATTTAATTTTCTTAAAGTGCTAGTGAACACAAGCGCTCCTCCATTCTGATGCAGAGTTGTGTTTGCCTCTACTAAGTGTCCTTGCCCATCATCCTGCCAGGTTCTGAGTTTGTAATGTGTTACAAAGGAGGCAAAAGAGAAATTAACTTCGTTTTCATGTTTTATGTGTGGAAGTGGTTGAAGGTGCAGTGTTTTTGTAAACAGTAGGCTATCCCCTATTTTTTTGTAATTACCAGTAGAACATAGATAAAATAGGATGAATGGTTTTCCTCTGTTAGGTTTTCTCCTTTTCAGAGAGCTGGCTGCTGTATATTGAGGGGCTTTACAAAGCTGATGGTTCCAATCTTTCAGCCAAATCTGGGGCAAGCAGTGGTCAGTTCTTGGTGACACAGACAAATACAGTGTTGTAACAGCTGAACTTCCAATTCTGCCTGAAAACTGTGATGTTCCTTTCAGTTATAACCATGAATTCAAAGCATGTGTCTACTTCAGCAAGCTTGTTGCTAGCCAGAAACATTTTACCTGTACGTGCTGCTGCTTTTTGCCACAGGAGCAGGCCAGGTCCCCAGGCTCTGAGGAGAGCAGTGGGTGTGTCATGCTGCTTTTGCTCTTGGTGTGGACTCTCTGCCTATGACTTTAACCTGATTATTTTCATATTTGTCTTTGATCTCCTCTGCTTTTTGCTCTCAAAGAGGCTCTGTAAGGCAGCATACCTACTGCAGGCTCCCACAGAACCAGGCCTGGTGGAGGATAATGCCAGCAGTGCCAGGCATCTGGGAGAAGGGGAGTAGAGGGGGGAGAGGAAAAGGCAAATGGGAAGCTGCTTCTGGGTGTAAGGGAGGGCAAAATTGCTGCATCCCTTCAGAGTTAACATGTAGAACCAAGTTACAAAAATCCTGATCCCCAGAGCAGGATTTCTGCACCTCTACAGGCTGGGGTGAGGGAGCAGAGTGTCATCCCTGAGAAGTTTTGCTGTACGGCCATGTGTGCACTTGGGTGTGACTTTAAAAATAGCATTGCTACAACAGGTGGGCACAATTATAGGATGGTTCCCCAAAATAGCAAAAGCAACTGTCGGTTTGCTTGGCAAGCAGAATAAAACTTCCTTCATTTTGGCTTTGCAGCCTTCAGTTCTAAAATTCCCCACCAGAGCTGACCTGGGGCAGAGGAATTGGAAGGAGGGAATGGTCTAACAGCAGGGCTTTCCCTGTCTAGCCTTACCACGTGTCAGAAAAAGAAACTGCAATAGAGGGATAAAAGTTGTCAAGAAAGATATGTTTCTGTCCTATTTTGTGTGTTTTCTTTCTTCGGAATTAACCAGGTACAGATGTTTCTTCTGATTTGAAAGACCAGACTTCCAAGTTTTAGCCTACTCAGTGGGGTGGTGAATGTGGCTTTTGTGCAGGTAGTGTGAACTCTGGTCTGTGTAAATGTCTGAGTTAATGCACACTATCACTGGGACTGCCTCCTGCATCAGGACTGCTTCTCCACCAAATCAGCTTCCAAGGACTCCCTCACTAACATGCTTACAATTAGTGCTGAATTCTGAAATTGACCTTGACAAATGTGAGTTTAATCAAAATGTCAGCTTATCAGAGCATCCGCAAATAAAATCTGTTAGCTGAATATTGTAATTCAGGAAATGTCCTAATATTACTTGTCAAATGCATTTAGACCAGATGTCTGATGTAAAAGCAAAGTCGGTAAAGTAACAACTGTTTTGCCTTTTTTTTTTTTTTAAATACAAAATGACAAATCAAGCTGTGGAGTCTCCCAAAACTGCAAAATAAAATTAAGAGTTGAGAAAACAAGACAGCTGTCAGCTTTCTCCTGGAGTAGAAAGTTTGTTTTTCTGTCACCCAAACCAGGTTGCTGAATAGCTACAGTTACTGGAACAGAGGTTTGGAATGAAAATCTCAAAGACTGGAATTTCTCCTTTAGAGAAACCAGCAAAGCAAAGCTGTGATAGCACAGTCCAGGGTTATTGGAAGAGCTTTAAGTAGTTCAATCCTCAAAGGTTGCCTTTGACACAATGCTTACTAATTTTATATTTTTAATTTTAATTGTATTTGTTGGTACTGGGTATTTTTGTCCTTCTCCTAACTTCCTTTTTGTTACAACTTAGTCTTTGCAGGGTTTTCCTATTTCCAGATAGTGTTTTAGGATTTTCCTCCTTCCCAACCTGCAGTTCTGTTTTTCTGGCAGAACATATGTGGCTTTGCATAAATTCAGATGAAAATGCAGCTACGTAATGCTTGGAAATTAAAGTGCTCTGTGTAATGATAGTGTTGTCAGGTCTTCATTAGCACTGAGGGCCCTGTTGTGGTATAAACCCTTTTACAGAACATATGTCAACCAAGTCATGGCTTTTAAGAGCAAAAAATGTAGCACTAATTGCTTACATTTTTCTTTTTTATTTATTTTTCTTTTTTTTTAAATTTATTTCATAAATACTTTTTGTACAAAAGAAGTAGAATCTACTTTGGCAAGGAAAGTGGATCAAAGTTTGCTTTCTAGTATGTGGCCCCTTGTATTTTATTACATGGTCTTCTAATTTCCATAAGTGGAAAGAGAGATACCTACCCAAATTTTCACAGAACATGGAAAGGGTGTTGAAAAAATGAGACCTTGAGAGAAGCTAGCTGTCATCTGGGCTTGTGTAAGATAATCAAAACCCATCTGGATAGAAAATATGCTTCTTTTGGAAGTACAGCAGGTCCTTTGGATTGGATTAGTTTGGGGGTTTTCGTAGAGAAACTTAAAAAAAAAGTTACATTCATAACTTGGAGACTTTCTGTGTTTGCTAAAATCATTATCTCTGGAATGTGAAAATAGAACAAAAAAGAAAAGCAAGAAGATCTTTATTTAGGGATAGCACAGCTGTTACTTTTCTGAAGAAGAACAGGGTGACATGCTGGAGATAAAAAGAGTAGAGATCAGTAAGTTTCTTCAAAGGCCACTATTACATTTTCATAAAAGCATTTCTTCCTTGGTGTGGTTAGTCAGAACATTTATCTGAACAGCCAGGTTGCCTTTGGTCTATCTTCTTTATTTTTGGCATTCTTGGCTCCTAGATGAAATAGCCCTGTGGGTTAAATTGCCCTGTAGCTCTAATTCCTTTAATACAGCTCCTCTTGTTTGGTTCATGTATACTTGGTCTTATTTGCATGGTAAAAACAAGCTCCCAATTCCCAGACTGTCTTGACAGACACAGGATCTCAGCTACAGTTCCACAAATAAACCCAGCCTGCTTCCAGGGGGGTTATCCCCCTCTTCCTTACCACTAACCTTTCTGGTGTTAGTCATGTATTAACTCCCAGCTCCAGGTCCACATCGACAGAAAAACTTGGGAGCAAAATTTAGCCACAATGTAGCACATAAAACCTTTTAATCCGGTGTTTGAGGAATTACAGAAATCAAGCTGTCGGATGGCTTGTGGTTCTACTCCATTAACTTTAATGAGGCTGACTTGGCAAATCTGTTGCAGCAGCTTTTTAAGACAATGGTGTGTTCAATATTATGTTTCCTTTAAATATATGATACTGATGTTAAATTTAAAAAAAAAAGAAAGAAAATTAACTTTTTATTGTATCAGTGTTCCCTTCCGCTGAAGAGGAGGGGAGGAATTGTGTTTGCAAATGGTTGGAGCCACATCCTGCAGAGATCTGCACAGCAAAGATGTGGACTGTTTCATTATTTCATAGCAACAGGTGTGCTGGCTTAGCACTGAATAACTCTCTCATGCTCTCTCCCCTTCAATTATCCCTCTTCCTGGAGCTGGCAGCTGCAGCAGAGATCAGCCTCCTCCCCTGCTGGATGAGCCTCAGTAATTTGTTATTCCGTGGGGCTGAGGTCTGCAACCTGACCAGAATCTCAGCCCCTTACTCAGGGGCGAGGGAGGGTAAGAAATGTGGACATCCCCTCTGTGGTTTGAACTCCTGGCAGTCCCTACTCATGTCTTTACTCCTGAGTGAACAGCCCTCAAATTAACTCCTCTGTGGCTCCACTGGGAGCAGCTTCCCTGCAAAAAAGCCGGGAGCTGCAGAGAGATCAGGTTATGGCAGTGAGTGACTTGGAGTTGGACTAATTGGAGCACTGCAGTCTCTGTCCCACCTGATGTGGCCTTTCAGGGCTTTTCCTCCTCATTTAAGGCTTTGTGTATGCAGGGAGGATGGGAATTAGAGGCAGCACCTAAAATGAATTCTGCAGTGATGTTTTTGAGACTGTTCCCCTTATTTCAGTATGTATTTTGAAGAAGTTGGCATTAATCACTTGAGGTTGGCAGAGTTGGACAAAAAGCGTGGGTTTGCATGAAGGACACCTGGGAAAAGGAGACTTGTTTTTATCTCAAGTCCTTCTAAACTTTGCCAGTGGTTCTGCCCAACAGGAGAAAACATGTATATATACCTTGGGAAAATGTGGCACTGCATTAATTTAATTACAGAAAACATACAGAAAATATCCTGTTCTCCTGCTATTTTAAAATGCTGTAAATCATGTGGCTTCCTCTGATGTCATGTGTGTCATTGTTTAATGTGAGGTAGGGGATGGGAAAGATAGGTGGTGTACTTTCTGCACAAATTAACTCCATAAAAGTTAATGGTTTGACCTTCATCCATAGGAAGGGAAGAGATAGGAAAGCTGTGTTTTTTAGTGCTTAGAAAAGTAAGGAAGAATCATAAAGACAGGAAAGGGAAAATACATTTTAACACATGATCTCATTGTTAATTTTTTCACTGGTAATTTATTAGCCCAGCAAATGTTGACTGTGACAATTAAATAGTACTTGACCTAGCTGCAAAAGGACTTCTTTAACAGAACAGAAGCTTAATTCTGAGAAACTCTAATATTCAGAGAGCTTGGCTCTGACATGCTGAGGATGAGGGGATTTGTGACGTCCACATGAGTGCTGAGTAACTTTTTTTTAATAGCCTTTTCCAGTGGCATGTCAGAATGGTTGTGTTGGAGCAGGAAGCAGTCTGCACAGCTGGGGGAGATGCAGCTTCTCCTGGGGTGTTTTGCAATTGAGAACTTCCACAGAATGACAGATGGATGTGTTTTGTTTCAGAAAACACTATAGTTAAGAACTTTGTCTCTGCCTTGTAAAGTGGAGTTGGGTATCTTGGCATCTAAACAAATCTGCTTAAGGGTGACGTCTGCCTCAAATATTTGAGATCTATTGGAATCTCAGTAAGACAGAATCTGCTGTAAGACATTCAGAGATCAGATTAAATGTACCAGATTTAATGTAAATTTAATTAACCGGCTTCTGACTTGGGCAGCTTTAATTTCAGTAGTGAGGGTTTTGGTTTTTTTCAGTTTATGTTCAATGAAGATTTTTGGGATCAGACTCCTCCTGCATTACTGTCACCAGCAGACAAAAATGGGAGCTTAATTTCTCTCTTAGGAATACCTTAAAAAAAAAGTCTGAGGAAGGGAAACCTGCTTCTTTTCTTTTTAGTTAATCTGTGACTTTAGGAATAAAGAGTAAGTTTTTAGTGTGGCATTAATTTATATCTCTTTTAAGCATGAACCTAGACCTCAGACGTGATCTATGTGTCAAGTGGTTATCTTGGTACTCTTGGACTGCAGGACACCAAAGTAAATACCTGAGTGCTGCTTCTGTAACAGCAAAGTGCTGGAAGAGTAAAAGTGCCACAGTGTCCTGGAAGAACCTGTGAAGAAAATGTTGTTTGGTTTTGGGTTTTTTTGGCAATTAGTTTGTAATTCAGGCTTTTATTAAAGCAGCTGTCTCCAAAACACTTTCCTTAATCTGAATGATAGCTGAATCTGTATAGGCTTGTTGACTTCACATGCTTCTGTTCCTCCTCTGTGTGCCCAGGTCTTGAGGCCAGAGCTGGAGTCTCAAGGAGAGGGGGTGGTGGCCTTGGCTTATTTTTCCCGGGTTTTGCTGGGGTTTTGGCACCTTCTCTTGAAGGCAGACTATCCAGGAGGAGTTTCTTACAGTCCTGCTCAGACACAGAGCTGGGAAATGGAGATTCCAAAGGCAGAAGATGTGAAGAGGACTTGTTTTTTGATTTCTCTTCCACTACTTTGTGCATAGAGCTCCCTTTCCCAGACCTTGCCTCTCCTCTTCTATCCATCACCCAAAAATTTCTGTGGAAAAAAGAACTTCTAATCTTTTGGTTAGCTTGGATTTTGCTGTGGGGCATTCAAAGATAGAGGCTGAGGAATTGGAAAAAAACTTGATTCTTTTATCTTAGTGTATCTGGTATCATGTTCATATTCCCAGTTTGAAAGAGGTCTTTGTTTCGCTGCTGAGAAGGCTTCAGAAGTGTGGTGAGACTCATAGTTTCTGATGTTTCTCTGATCTCACAGCAGCACATAGTTGCAGCTCCGTTGCTGCTCAGTTGGTTGTTTTGAACTACATAATTTTGTTTAAATTGCACATTTTGTAAACTGGCTTGAAGAGTTAATAACTGTTTTAATAGTAACTTGTAAGAACATAGTCCAAGTTAAAAATAAAATTACAGCTGTTGGGACCAGGCTGAGTTCAAGGCTTATTAGTATTGTCTTCAGAAAAAAAAAATAAAAAAAAATCTGTTCTTATGAGCAAGGGTTTGGGTTCCAGGCCATTGGGTGATTAGTCAGATGACAAGTGCAGCAGGAGGAACAGCACTGTCAGGCTCTTCCCAGCACCTCTTCATGCGAGTGAGACTGAAACACAGAGCAGTGGTTTGCTCTGGGCTCTTCATCCCCGGCCCTCTGTGAACAAGCTCCCATCTGGCAGAGCAGGGAGCTGTGGGTGCGAGCTGTGCAGTAACCGGATGGAAGGGGAAGGGTTCTTGCTTGGACATGTGCTCCCAGCTCTGCCTTGTTTTTGGGGCAGATGCGGATATGCCAGCGGGGAGGAAGAATGTGGGTTTTTTTCCCCCGTGTACCTTCAGAAGCGAGTCTCTGACGCTGTGGCTGTTGTCTGTTTCCCCCTTTGCAGTTCTCCCTCCGGTGCTGGTTCCGAGGCACAGCGAGTACAACCCCCAGCACAGCCTCTTGGCGCAGTTCCGCAACCTGGGCCAGAACGAGCCCCACATGCCGCACAACGCGACCTTCCCGGACTCCTTCCAGCAGCCCAGCAGCCACCCCTTCCCACACTCGCCCAGCAGCAGCTACCCAAACTCGCCTGGAAGCAGCAGCAGCACCTATCCACACTCTCCAGCCAGCTCCGACCCGGGAAGCCCTTTCCAGATGCCAGGTACAGTCAGCTTCCCTGGAGAAGGGAGGAGGTGCTTGCACATGACTGCTCTCGTGGGTTTTTTTTGCTTAATAACACCAAATGATCAGCCAATGCTTGTGTTCAATAGCAAGCTAAGAGATGTAAGGTGATAAAGAGTATGGAATCTCTTTGTTTGGTAATATTGGAGGCTTTAATATTGTGCCTCTTTCAAATACAGTTAAAACATTACAGTAGAGCTCTTGTGGGGTCTGGAGAGGGATCCAAAATGTTTTGGGGAGCATTTCAGTGGTTTAGCCCACGAAGTGTAGTGTTCAGTGCACCAGAAATGTGATGCTAGATATCATCCTTGCTTATGATCAGAAAAAAGCTTATGTTCAGCAGAAAGCTTTAGTTCTGCAAGAATAAGATATTTCTCTAGGTGATCACATTATTGCTACTTGATAAACAATTTCTTCTCATAGTGGTGTAATTCCAAGAAGTAAATATACTTCAACAAAACATCCTAACAACATAGTAGGATATTTTGTTGAAGTTAGGAAAAACAGGCCCTTAAAATAACTCTTCAGGCTGTTTTACTACCTACAGTCAGAGAAGAGCCTTCCTTTGTTGACTAGTGTCTGTAGAAAATTCCATGAAGCTGCCTTTTTTTGGTCTTTACATGTGGCTGGATAAAAATACTGCAGAAGCAGTCTGTAGTGGATTTCCTGATCTAAATGCTGGGAGAAGGATGCAGTACAAATGCTTACTGATGTTGTTTTTGCCTGTTTCCTTCAGGGGCTGAGGGGAGGGTATGTGTAAACAAAGCAGCAGATTTGTGAAAATCTGTTTCCTATTACATGAAATTAATATCCATAGATTTCTTCTCTTGATAATTGTTGCAAATTTTTCTCTTGTGAGTGAAGACTACTGAATTTTCTGGAAGGAAGGAAGGAGTTTGTATTGGCTTTTCTAAAAAATGCGAGAATTTGCTATGAAACCAGCTGTCCTTTTTTTCTTTCTTTTTTTTTTTTTTTATTTTTGAATATGATTGCTGTGGTTGGGGCTCTTCCAACAGAGATGAAGACCTAACAAGGTCTTCCTGAATGCTGGCTTGTGGAAGTTCACTTGATCTTTGAAGGTCTGTTCTGTCCACATGCCCTTAATGTCGGCAGCTGCAGGGAAGAAATTGAGTTAGAGGGGAGGTCAGGATACTGATGTCCTTGATGCTTAGCCCTGGACAGTTGTCCATCTTGCACTAATGGGGAAAGAGGCTGACATCTGGAAAATACAAAAATAAAGGGGCAAAGATGTTAGCTTTGAAAACTTCCTAGATACTGGTTAATTT
The DNA here is from genome assembly GCA_013397245.1 of Thryothorus ludovicianus. Lineage (NCBI taxonomy): Eukaryota > Metazoa > Chordata > Aves > Passeriformes > Certhiidae > Thryothorus > Thryothorus ludovicianus. The sequence goes on along the minus strand of VZTB01013653.1, from coordinate 1,910,762 downwards.
GTTGCCCACGGCCTTGAAATCTTGTGCATGACCAACATCATGTTTGCACACACACAAGCATTTAAAGCTTAGTAAAACATGAGACTCAAAACCCAGTGCTGTTTGTTAAGCTTTTAATGCAACTCTGTAGCCATCTCTCTTTCTCTGCTGCTTTCTCATCCAGCTGAATGTGTTTAATTAAGGGAATTAGCCAGGCACCTCCCAATATTAGATGTAAAACTCTCAACAAAATACCTGCTAAACAATAAGTTAGTAAATAAATTTCATGAACATGTGTTTTCTTTAAAAATACATTAAAAAAATCCAAACAAAACCACAACTCCAGAAAAAAGCCCCAAACTTACAGAGCATTCTCCTGCGTTTTGTTGATGCTAATTTGGTTTTCTGAGTTTTGGAATCCCCTGTGATTATTTGCTGTGGTAGTTTGCAATCCAAACTCTCAGTAATGGAAATAAATGAGGGATGAGCATCAGCAGAGACAGCAGAGTGGTAATTTAATCCCAGCTTTTGCAGTGAAAGCTTGCAGGGATCAGGCAAGGGTTTCTCGCTCTTGGATGTACCTCTGTGCAATTGATCTGGAGGAGAGTGTCCTCTGGTGTACTGGGGGATGGTGACATTGGCAACTTCCTGCAGCTTCTAAGAAATCTTTTGGGAGCTTTCCCAGGAGTGGAATAGGCAGCTGAAGGGCAGTGCTGGCTGGGACACTTCAAACAGGGCTGAGAGCTGGATGTTAATGAGTGTGGTCATTGTGCATGGGCTCCTGTGCTGGTGATGCCCCCCTGGACGGGACAGGACAGAGACACCGACAGAGAAATTCCAGACCCACAGGGCCACTTCTGCAGAGTTTGGGCTCCTGAACATTTTCTACTGTTCCCAGTCTAGGGAAACACAGCTAATACTTTGCACTGACAGTGATAAGGCCCTGGATATAGCTGGGATGTTTAAATAATTTGCTGGTAGAATTGTGTTGGAAACAGAAAAGCTCAAACTGAAAGTTTTCTGCTCCAGCTTCTGTTCACCTTTAACATATTCAGTATCTACTGCTGGCTGGGCCCTGAGACCTCTTTGTGCCCTGATGTTTGTATGGCACTTTCAGCCTGCAGAACTGTGGGTTGAAAACACAGCTGAGCTTTCTTCTATAGCTTTATGTGGGGGTGAAGTGACTTGTTTTTATTGCAGTTGTGCTTAATATGCACAGTAATTCTTTGCTTTCCTTATTTGAGGTCCGTGATTGCTTTTTCAGATTTGTGGTGGGTGGAAGTTTATAGCTGAGTCAGGCTGGAAGCATTTCCAGGCTCCAACTGTTTATGTGGCTATGTAGATGTGCTTTAAAGAGAGGAAAGGACTCAGTATCTCTGCCTTTTCTATATTTAGCTGATACTCCCCCGCCCACTTACCTGCCTCCGGAAGATCCGATGACACACGATACCTCCCAGCCCATGGATACCAACATGATGGCACCTGCAATTCCCCCTGACGTGCACAGAGGAGGTAAGAACACTTCCTTCATGTTTTCTGCTTCCCTTCTTGAGAGTAAAGAGCCTCCAGAACTTTAACTTTGAGTTTTAGTTTCGGATGGATGTTGTTCATGAAAATTTTTGTCAGCGGAAAAGAAAAAAAAACAGCCGTGTAATTTTTCTTCTGTTGTTGTAAGGGATGAAATAGTAAAGCTGGAGATTATTTATAAATGTAAATATTTATTTAAGATGGGAATCTATCCCATGACTTTTTAAAAATGTAAAATATATGGGGTTTATTGCTTTCTTTCTCCCAGACAACTCAAAGACCAAAGTAATTTTATGTTTTCTATTGGGAACTTCCACTAATCTCTGAATGGAAAGAACTCCTATGAGGCTGCAGAGTACAGAGTTATCTGCCTGAGGTGTGGCATCACTACAGACTGTAAAATTCTGTATGAAATAAAGGCCTGTTGCTTTATGTACTGTGACACAGACATCTTTTCGCACATTGCTTGTTAAAGCCGCAGCAGCCGCCGTGGCTGCTGAGTAAAGGATTCGGTGCATTCATCATCACTTGGTGAGAAATGGCCCCTTCAGAGAACACTTCAGCTTACACAGTTGTGGCCCATGCCAAGAGAGAGCAGCAAGCTGCATGCTGTGCCAGAACAATTATCAAGATCACAAGCGCATGAACAATTTAACTGTTGTGTTTTGGATTTTTTTGGTGTTGATGGGGTTTTTTTTTGAGTTTTTGGGTGGGTTTTTTTGGTACTTTGCTGCTTAGGTCAATGTCTGGTTTCAGGGGGTATATCTGCCCTCTTAGAACAATTTGGATGGCTTTTGTCTTAGCCTGTTTACTCTCTGCTTGGAATGAGTTTTGCGTGTGATAAACTCCATCTGTAACACTTCCACTTTTTGCTGATCACACAGACAACACTTTGTGTGTGTGTGACTAGTTTGCAAGAGTTTTGGGCCAGAAATTTACTGCCCCAAAATACATTTATCAACCTTTATGCCTAACTGCAGACCTCTGCATGCATGTCCCTCTCCAAAATGTGTATTATAGAATTCCTCTAGTACATGACAGATGATAAAGAAAAGACGGTTTACATCTTTCTTCCTGCTCTTTATCATTCAGCCATTTCAAAATAAAAATTCTCTGTTGATATTTTCCCCTCCTAGTAGTTTAGTGCAATGGATTTTCATCTCTGTCCCTTCATTAAAAAGACTTCTGTGTGCCTTCGCATGTTTATTATTCACATATATATTCTGTGATTGCACTACTTAAAAAATCTGCTGCAGGTTGTAGAGGAAAAGTTTCTACTGTGAACTTAACTGCACCATTTTTTGTTGCAAACTTTGTAGAAGCGTGTTCTTCATGGTGATTTGTTAGTCTTAAGAGATTTGATTTAACAAGCTGCATCCTGTCAATGAAGTTGGGTAATTTCCATTGTTGGCCCATGCTGGGAATAGAGAGACTAAACGCACCTGCTCTGCATGACTTAAAGTAAATGTAAGGAAGTCAGTATGAAATCTGTGTGAGAGAGATATGATTAATTCTGTAAGAATGGCCAGCTGGCAAGATTTCTTCCTGACTTTGAGAACTGGGGCAAAGCTGCAGCTTTGATAATTGCTGGCATCTTTATGGGAATTAAAAATGTAGTAACCTCTTACTAATAATTAAAGACTGTTTTTTTTTCTTTTTTTTTTATTTCCTTTTTTTTTTTCAACAGAGATGTGAAGGGATAGAAAGTGCCAGAGTATCAGGAAAGATCAGCTTTTTACCAGTGTTTTTAAGCAAGTTATTAGCAATAAACACTATGCTCAGAAGTTTTACCATAGTGATGTAGGATGTGTTATCCTGCTCTTGATTATTTGTGACCTTTTGTATCTACTGTGTACTGCTGGCTTGAAGGGAACTTTTGTGTTTTTTTTGTTTTTGTAACACAAACTTGTAGTGGTGTGATCTGTGAAGAGAGGAAAATATGAACACTAATCTTAGTTGATTGATATCAGTAAAAACTTGGAGCTGGGAGAAGGAAACCTCTGGCCAGAAAAAACAAGTTTTCCCATAATATCAGCCTGATTTTCATTTTAGTACTTCGCCCTGTAGTGGGATCTACAAAGTTGGTTTTTTAGCAGCAAGTCCAACTTTTCTAGTCAGTGTAGTGAAATAGTGTCCTTCATTTAAAAGAAGGCACACATAAAGCAACCACAACCCCTCAGAGGCCTCCTTTTATTTGGGGATGTGCTTCATGTATGTTATACGGACACATATCAATCTCTCTCAGGTTTTTTTAAGTCTCTTACCGTTCTCCCAAAAAACCTGGGAGAGAGATTTGGTCATGATCTGAATGCTGAAAGATTGATCTGCTGACTGTATATTTAAGCTGCCTTGCTGTGCTGCTTTGTAAAGTGAGAAATGGTCTTTGCTGCAGCTAGGTGTGTGATGCTGTTTCTTCCTGTTGCTGTACAGCTTTGCAGTAAGCAAGCAGGTGGCTTGTAGTTTGTTAGTAAAGTGAGCTGAAGTAGAAATCCATCTACTGAATAGGAAAGAAAGCTGAGTTGTACAGTTACAGCATTTCTCTGCTGTCTGGGCCTGCACTGTAGCATGTAAAAGTTCTGTATAACTCCTACATGTCTCTCCCCTGATAGGGGAGGCTCTTCTTTTAAAGTCCTCTTTACTAAAAAAATGAGCTGGACTTATGGTTGATCTTTCTCTTGTTTTTAATTATTTTCTTATCAACAATTTCTGCACACCTAGCATGAAGGAGAAAGGACACCAGAGTCCAAAAGCAAAAAGCCTCCAACACACAGATTCAAGGTCCTTTTCAAGATCATCCACCCAATTTTCACCACGAACGTACATTATTTCTACTTTTCTACCAATTCCTAGCTAAACTTCTATTCATGTAACAATGTACTGGGGCAAATTCAAACCAATCATTTAGTGACCCAAAACACTGCAGAATATGGAGCAGATGAAGTAGAAGGAAGGAGCCTAAAAACTACATGGATCCTCCATCTTGTCTTCATTTACTTACCATTCTAACAAACCCAAAAATCTACACTTCTCACCCTGTGATAAATTACATATTATGCTATTATCTAATTTACATTAATGAAAATTCTGTCTCCTCCCAAAGCCTAAGAAGCCCTTTCCATGGACAAAGGTTAAAAGCAGTGTTTTTTCAGAAGGTTTGAATCTTTAGAACGTGCAGAGAAATATTTTCTACGTTCCAGATTCCAACAGTAGTATGTTGTAGGAATATGAGGCAGGGATATTGAGGCACTGCTTGGGATGTGCCCAGGAGCTTTCCCTACTTTCTGTTCATACCCAGTGCCGGCCTGTGTCTCTTGTGAGCCTTGAGCTGAAATGCTTTACTCTGTGTAGCCTCTTTCCTCCTCAAGCCTGTGTCCCAGCACTGCCAGGCTGTGAGTTTTCCGTTGTGGCTTTCCAGATGTGCAGGCAGTTGCTTACGAAGAGCCGAAGCACTGGTGCTCCATCGTCTACTACGAGCTGAACAACCGCGTGGGGGAGGCGTTCCACGCGTCCTCCACCAGCATCCTGGTGGATGGCTTCACCGACCCCTCCAACAACAAGAACAGGTTCTGCCTGGGGCTGCTCTCCAACGTCAACCGCAACTCCACCATCGAGAACACGCGGCGGCACATCGGCAAAGGTGAGGCTGGGATCTGGACATCCCCTTTGGGATGGTGCTGGTGTCTCCCGACCTGTGACTGTTTGGGCCGCTTCCCTCAAGAGTAGCTGCTCTTCCCTAGCGTGTGGGAGAAGTGCTTGTGTTGGTAAACATGTAATTTTCTGGCCTAGTCTTGTAAACAAAGTATTGTTCCTACTTGGTGTGTAATTACAGGAAGCTTTTACCCTTAATCAATTTTCAGTTGCCTGAAGGCTATTGAAATCTGAATTAGAGGTTAAGGCAGTCTAATGAAATGTCTTGATTTATCTTGATTATTGCTGTATATGGAAATCCAAATTGTGGTTCTTGGCACCGAATGTTTTAGCTAGCCTTAGTTCTAACATAAGTTAGCTATCCTAACATATATTTTGGGAGATAACCTGCTAAAACAATTATGCATTTTTCACTGGTTGCTGATTCTTTCAGTGGGAATTTTGTGCTTCACTTCTGTGCCTGTGACAGTCTTGCAAAAGAGAAAATCTTCACCTTTGTGCCTGACTAATACAGGCCTCTTTTCTGAGAACTCACCTGTAATGCAAATAGCAGGCAAAGCTGACATTGCCCCGTGCAGTGGGCCATTTCTGCAAGGTGCATTTTTTAGGTATTTACATTTTCAGTAAACTGTAAATTTTCTGAGATAGTTGAGGGTTCAGCATGCCCAAGCACTGGGGTAGATGTGCCAATTCATGAAGAGGAGGAAAGAACTGAAGCTGAAGAGAACTGTCAGGTCCTCGAGTCTGAGCCCCCAGTCTGGAGAGCTTTTCTCTTCATGAGAACTTGTGCTGCTCTCAGTAGTGCACTACACCTGTGTTGTGCCACTCAAGTGCTAATACTTCTTCCTTCTTTTCCTCCCCATCCATCTTCCCAAGTATCAGGATATTTATGTAACACCTCATTCATTTTTCCTGTTATGAGTAACCCAGCTGCAGGCAGAGTTCTGCTGAAGCACTTAACTGCGTGTGTACCAAAGCAGAGCATGGGAGAGACAAGGATGCAGTTGAATTAGTGAATGTGTACAAGTAATGGTGATGTAGAACTGGTAGTCTTTGAGAAAGGAGGAGTAAATCCCAAACTTGAAGACATAGCCATAAATATTTTTGCAGATCAGGTGGGAGTACGTATATACACACACAGTCAGTGGCAAAATCCTACATGACAGAGCACAGTCAAGGCCTTCTTACTGGGCTGCAGTTGAGTTTTCTAATTCTCCCTGGTCACCTCTGTGATTTGTGACATTGTGGGAGGTGAAAGGTTTAAGTAGCAAATAAACCATTTTTAAACATAGAAGGTAAATTTTCTTGCTCTCTTCTAAAACCTTTAGAATTGACTCTACTGACACAAAGGTTCTCTGTATGTTACTTTTCTGGGGCTTTGCTGCTGTGGATGACAGGTGAAGGGGAAAGGGCTGTAAAATTGATGTGTACTCTCATTTGGCAGCTAGGTCTGAGGAATATGAGGGCTTTTTCTTTTTTTTTTCCCCACCTAGCATTCTGGAATTAAAGCTAGCTGACAAAACTCATGCTACCCAAATTAGCTTCAAGACTTTTCCAGAGAACTGAGCTTGGGGCTGCTTCAGTATCTACAAACAATGCAGCAGGTTTCTGCTCTCTCTGCATGCATTCCTAATAATGCTCTACCTAAAAATAATGAGAAAAAGTTCAAGTGGTCAGGTTGTCCAATGGAAGGCGTCAAAACTACTGTGCTTGGTAGTTTGGTGTTGAATATGTTGATTCCCCATATATACATACATACATATATACATACATACATCACCTCCTTTCAGATCGCTTGCTGATGAAAGAGAAAAGTAAAAATGAAGACAGATGATACTGTGATATGTAATTAAGGTTTATCTCTTTGAACAGAAGCCTATCTCTGTGGAGACAGAGCATGAAAACAGACACAGAGTGTGAATTTGCCAACCTTCTCCTCGCAGGTGTCCATCTCTACTACGTTGGAGGGGAGGTGTACGCCGAATGTCTGAGCGACAGCAGCATCTTTGTGCAAAGTCGGAACTGCAACTACCACCACGGCTTCCATCCCACCACGGTCTGCAAAATCCCCAGTGGCTGCAGCCTGAAGATTTTCAATAACCAAGAGTTTGCTCAGCTCCTGGCTCAGTCCGTGAACCACGGCTTTGAGACAGTGTACGAGCTTACTAAGATGTGCACTCTCCGGATGAGTTTTGTAAAGGTATGTGGGCGTTTGCTTGCGATTATTTTGTAAGCAAAGTAAATTATTTTTTCTTAATGCAGGGATTTTGAATGGTCCAGTAACTCCATCAGCCTATTGATGGCTGTTGAATTTTAAGGATGGAATGCTCATTAAGTCTAGGACAGATCTTAGTGAAATGAAGTATTTGTGGAAAGAAAACCATCTGACCTACATACTTAGAAAGCTTGAGGTGACTTTCAAAAGATGTTTCTTCACATAAGTCCTCTAAATCTTGGCCAGCAACTCCCAAATTAGGAGCTGCAGTCATGATTTGGAATAATCTACATACCTTTCTATTCTAGGAAGGCATGCAAGGTCAGGATTTGTGATATGGCTGTTGTATGAGTGTGAGCATAGGTGCTGATATGAAAGGGCTGGTCCTTTAATGAAAGTAATCAAATGAAGATGGTGATATGCTGCAGTCCTCTCTGTGATGGGAGGATGAGAACTTTCAGATATGTTAAGAAAGGTTCCTAAAATGGATTAGGCTGTTTACAGCTCTGCATCCTACAGAGTTGTTTGGCAGTATTGCCTAAACAGTCAAACAGAACCTCTTGTGTATTGGAAGTTGATGTTAAGAATTCAGAGCTGCTGCCAGCTGTGCTGGGAGCTGGGAAATCCCTTCATTAGGGATTAACAGAGAGCAGAGCAAACTGTACCTGCAGATGTCATAGTCTTCTCTTCAGATCTGCCCCAAAAATGGTTCAAAAGAATTTTGAATGCTTTTAGATCTCTCTTTATATATTTGGTAATTGCTGTAACAGTTGAAACAAAATCTGTCTTAGGTTGAGAAGCAGCCTGATGAGGGATGACCGTGCCCTCTTTTCCAAGGAGGAAAGCTTCTGACTTACTGCTCAGTTCATCATCCCTATCCATGAGAATGATACTTTGGTTCTTGTCAGACAGATGCCTCACCCTCGTTTCCTCATCAGTTTTATCACCTCATCTTTTCATTTTTTGATCTGTTTGGCAGCATTTCCACCCAATTTGTTCTGTTTCCAGTCCTGTCAGAGAAGATTTGAATATCCCCCTCTTCAGAGGCTTTATAGGGACCTCAGGCAGCTGGCAGTGATGTATGGGAAAATTTTGCACTGCTACAGGTTATGTCTTTAAAGACTTCCATTCCAAGAGATCTGAAATGATACTTTTTCCACATTTATGATTTTTTAGATTCTGATTTTTTTGTTGAAGTGTGATAATGTTGGTAGGGGCTATGGGTGTTCTGTCACCCTGCTGATAATGATTGTTGGGAGCTATTTTGGTAAGAAGTATGCTTTTCATGTATTTGATATTATAATATAAGGAGATTTGTTCTTTCTTTCCCCACTTATGATTCTATTTCCAGGGTTGGGGAGCTGAGTATCATCGCCAGGATGTAACGAGCACTCCATGCTGGATAGAGATACATCTCCATGGTCCCCTTCAGTGGCTGGATAAAGTACTTACTCAGATGGGCTCTCCTCATAATCCTATTTCTTCAGTGTCTTAAAAAGTCCCAAACTCCAGCATTTTGGAAACAGTTGAGCCTTGCATGTACTTGAAAGATGTATGAGTCAGACACACTTTTTTTTTTTCCCCCCTCAACTGGCAACAGCTGAAAAAGAGCCATGAAAACACTTGACTTCTGTGACCAACTGTTGGATTCAGCAAACAAAGATAAATAAACCCTTTGACATACTGTTGGTATAAAGAATTTGAGTTTACATTGTAATGTACTGTTGTGGAGTTGATTTACAGGGCTCAGTACAAGAGGGACGACAGAGCCAAAGGCAAACTCGGTGTGCTGGACTGAGTTCCCAAAGGATTTTTCTGCAGCCAGAAAACTCTTAAGGTTCTCCTTCCTTACCTTCAGCACTCACTGGTTTCCCCCATGTCCTGTGGAGCTAAGAGTGGATGTTGGCCAAGTCTGCTTTTTGCAGCCTCTCTTCAGTACTTCTTAGAAACATTACGTTGATGGTTGCTGTTCTCTTTAAAAGTAAAAGAAAGCATAAGGTTTATATGCCCTCAGTTACTGTGTGCTGTCTCTGAAACTGTGTCCTGACCATACTGCTGTAAGAATGTTAGCTATGTTCTTTTGCTAAATGTATGTATGGTGTATTTGAAAGTTTAGAAATTAATTAGATTTAGACCATAAAGGAATTAGGAATATTTGAATGGGGGGAGGTGGGAGTGGGAGGGGAAAATGACAACTGAAATGTAGAATATATTGTAAACATAGCGTGTTAGTTTAAACTGAGGTCTGAATTTTGTTGTGCATTTTGTTCTCATAGTAGTTTCATCTTGTTAGTTCTGACTATTTTTGCCTCTTGCTTTCCCCCCAAAGCAATTGTGCAGCTTCTTTTACCCATGAAGAGGACAAAATGATGAATTAATGCAATTTGAAGGCTGCAGCTCTATGTATTTCAAGACAAATTTGTACAGTGCTCTTTAACTATTGAGCAGTTTTATACAGTTTATGTAACAAAAGTAGGTTTTTAATTTTGTGAGAGAATCTTGTTTTGCCAAACCTAGTAACTGTTAATTGTTTGGAGGACTTCCGTATCCCTCTGGTGGTCTATTTCAAACTTTAAAAATTTTTTTTTTTTTTTTTTTTTCTGCTTGGTTTATTTTCTTCTCTTCGCTCTTTTATATTCATGTAAGCTGTAGTACTTTCAAGTACTTTTATTCCAAAACTAGTGGGTCCTCTTTACTGGAAATTTTGAATAAAACCTGTTGTTACTGCTTGCATTTGTTTAAAACCTTGCCTTGTCCATTTCTTAGCAGACTCTTAACGAACCAGATAAAGGTGTGGTCTTGGAGGAGGAACAGCTAGAAATGAAGATGTACTGAGCTTAGACATAATGATTAGTACAGGTTAGTAGCTCTGCCAAACTCAGGAGTGAGGGGAGGCTGAGCAGCAGAGCTCAGTGTGTGTTCAGCCAGACACGGAATGCATCTGTCTGTCTCTGTAATGAGTGATAGCCCTTGTTGGAGTATTAGTCCATCCTACCTTTTTATCTTCTTTTTTTTTTTTTTTTTTTGGTTTTTTTTTTTTTTTTTTGTTTGGTTGTTTATTTTTTCTGTTGTTGTTAAAGTTCATTCCACTGCTTGGTTCAGTATACATTTTTAAAATTAAAAATTCTCCCCTTGCTCAGGGAGCAAAAAAGAAATCCATAATGCACAGGTTCCCTATTGAGAAGAACCTGCTACTTTTATATTCCAAGAACAGATTTTTTTGGTTTCTTTTCAGATTCAGTTTGATATATCTTTCTCATAAAAAAGCAGTCATAGCACAAATATAAGTCTTTAAAATAAATAAAATTTAGAGATGACCAAAAATTGGAAGAATGCTGTTTGCTGCTCAGGCACTGCCTTTGGTTTTGATATCTTCAGCCCCTGCTGCATAAACTCCCAGCTGTTCCCAACAGTTTAATTGCTTTTTATGGAATGCAGCTGTGAGGTAATGACTTCTTTTTTAATTAGTGCTCTAACCATCCATCATGCAAGTCTTAAGGAGTGTTTCTACTTGGATGTTTTCATATTTGGATGGTCCTGTGCAAGTCTTGATAAACTTTGAAAAAGCGTTGGAGTAAGAAAAGACAGTTTTATGTTGTGACTGCTTTGAATGTTGCTGTCTTATGTTTTGGGCTGTAATGCATCTGTTTTTCCTAAATAGGGATTAAAAATAGAAAATAGTAGCTCTGTAGTGCCTCAGAAACTTACAGCAGTAATCTGAATTAAGTGGGATGTGCAGGATCCAGATTCTCCTGAGATGCTTCTGTTGCAAATTTTTCTATAATACTGTTGAAGTGAAGGGTAAATAATATTTTCATTCTCCTTTATCCAGCTCTTTGCCTGTGGTGTGTAGACATTAGGTGCAAGGAAAAAGTGTACCTTCATATGAGGGCACAGAGTATCTCAGCTGTACTTCGTTAAATAAGATGAGTGGATTGGAGTAGCACCTGAGACCCTCAGGTGGTTTTGTCTGGGTGATTTTTTTTTCACAGTACTGGTATAGGGCTGTTGTGAATTTGTGCTGCAGACAGTGTCAATAAGGTAGGGATGTTTTCCTTACTGCTGAGCAGGGCTTGCCCAGATCCAAGGCTTTTTCTGCATCCCACAAGAGACTGGGGGTACACAAGGAGTTAGAAGAGGACACAGCTGGGGCAGCCAGCCCCAGCTGACCCAGCATATATCCTATAGCATATAGAGTCATGCTCAGCACTTGAAATGGGAAGAAGGAAGGAAGGAGGAGTGTGTGGAGTGATGGAGTTTGTCTTCCTGCGTCACAGTTGTGTGTGATGGTGCCCAGATTTCCTGGAGATGGCTGAACACCTGCCTGCCCATGGGAAGTGGTGAATGAGATCCTTGTTTTGCTTTGCTTGTGTGTGCAACTTTTGCTCTACTTATTAAATTGTCTTTATCTCAACCCACAAGTGTTCTTACTTTGACTCTTTCAATTTTCTCCTCCATCCCACCTGGGGTGAGTGAAGGAGCAGCCTCTTGAGTGGTGATTAGTTACCAGCTGGGGTTAACCCACAACAGACTAACACCCAGAAACACAGGAGGTAGGACAGAAATCACCTGGGAGGAAGCAACTGCTGGCTTCAGGCTGTTGTGAAAATCTTTGGAGCATTTTGAAGAAGTGTTCCTACTGATTTGCCCTGCTTTGGATAGTTGGAGTCAGAAAGCTCGAAAAGGCAAAGGACAAGAAAGAAAGGAAAAGAGTTTCTTGCTGACCTCTCACACAATGGAGAATGTTGAGAACTAAAAATGTGGACAGAGCCTACGGTGTCAGCTCTGTAACCAGGTAAGTTCCTGCTGCTTATTTGGTTTTATTTCCTTATAGGAATATGTTCCTCCATTTAATCTCCTGAACAAAAGAGTCAAACACACAAGACACTACTTAAAAACCAAGACAAGTCCCTGTTAGGAGATATTGAAAAGACAGGTATGTCTGTATTAAGGAAAGGCAGTATATGTGGACACAAATAATTCCATGGGGTTGAATGTGTTTTAAAATCTCTTCTTTGGCTTTTAAGTGCTGGAAATCAAATAATTCTCCCTGAGTGGAGATGACTTTTTAATGATTTAAGAGGATCTGGTGAATGTTTAGAAGATTTGTTGAAAGCCAAGAGAGGTAGTCATGCTTACCTGTATGGGTAAAAAATAATTAATGTCTTATCATATACTGTATCATAATCATGGGCCTGATCGTTTAATGCTTTCTAACCTGGTCTTGCTGTCTACTTTGTTTAAGCCATTTGCCTGCTAGATTACTCCTTGCTACTGTAGCTATTGTCCTTTATTGTCTTAAGACAACTGTAATTGTCTTTTTTAGCCTCTAAACAATACAGGTGTGAGTATTGTTGTTTGAAGACAATAAATCAGTGTAGAGGTGTCTGAAATTGCTACGGACCTGGGTGTGCTTATGTCCTTGATTTTTCCTTTGTCTTGTCCCTCTCTAGACCTTGATGGACACGTTGGAAGTTAGCTGTATTTTGGTGCTCTCTTAGTAATTGCTGCTAGTTTGTTCTGTGAAGCACACTGTAGCCTCTTAGTGTGCCCTTGAGATTTGTGATCTATGGCCATGAACTGGTAGTCACCTTTTTCTGGATGCTTGGCTAAATATACAACTTAACTACCATCACCAGCTGTGGTGGAGCAGTATATTTTTTAAAAGCATCATCTCACAGTTCATTTTCTTACATACATTTAAGATTCTATGCAAGAGGGAAAGGAAAAAGGATTTTATTTTCTCCTGGCCCCCTCTGTCCTTGACTTAGTGAAGAGAGACACCCTTGCCTTGTTGTCCTTCAGGGGATGTTCTCTCTTCTCTGTGCCTAACCTCCCCTTACTGACTTCTCTGTTCTGGATGACTTCCCTTGCCTTTTTTTCTCTGCAAACTGCTTTTTGTCATCCTCAGGAGGTGCTGTCCCTGTGCCACTACGGATCACGTGTCTGTGTGTCTTCATGTGCTGGGAGCTGCTGAGGCAGAGGGCTCTGGTTCCCCACTTTTGTTCAGTTTAATTGAGGTGGCTCCTGTTTCATTTACCCCTCCTGTAGGAGCTGATGGTCCCTTGAGCTGGGAGGGCTGTGTCCCCTGGGATGTGTGGTGAACTATTTTTAACAAAGCAGGTGTGAGGAGAGGCAGCCTCTTGATCAAAGCTTGCTGCAAACACAAAAGTGACTCCAATGAGATTGACCATCCACTGGGCTTGATGTGGTTGACAGAGCTGAGCAGGTCCCTTGCAGGGAATGGACGAGATGGGTGCAGTTCTTATGCAGGTCTGATGAATGTCTTGCATTTAAAAAGAATCCTCAGTGTAAGGTGTTAAGTGGTCTTGTGTGACCGAAGTAATCAAAAGTAATGTCAAACAAACCCACAAATTTTACAAACAGTCCAAAAGTCTGGAATTTGATTCAATCATCTTTAAGGATTATTAAGATTTTTTTTTTATATTCTAATGTGTGCAGATGGATCATTTTTCCTTAAGAATTGGTTTGTGATTTCCCCTTTTCATCTTGCCACTAAGGCACGAATTAAAAAAATCTGTATGTTCTCTTCATGAGCCTGTCAACTCATCTGAGATTCTGAATCTGTAAAACTCAGAGGAGACTGCTGTAGTTTAATTTTGAAGAAGTAAGCGCTGTCATTTGCTCCAGATTGCAGAGAGGAGTTAAGACATCTCATAGAAGTGATAAAAACCTGCCCTTTACAGTTGTGTGCTATAGTAAATAGAAAATTACCTATAATTATATTACAGGCTTTCTTTGCTCAAAGAGTTTGGTTTATGTGGAGAGGTCACTTGCTTAGACATGCTGGGAAGAGCACAGTTTACCTTTGTAAAATATATTCTGATTTTCCTGTTGCAGCTTTCCCCAATGTCCTTGTAACATGTAAAAACATTCTTTTCTATGAAGAAAAATGTTATGCATAACTTTCCCTTCCCCTCTCTTCTAATATAACTTTGAACTTCTTGGTCTGCTGTTCCTTTAGATTACTGAACTGAGCTTAGAACAAGCAGGAGGATGAAACTTGATGTGTAGAGTGCTGCAGTAACACTTTACTATTTTTTTTGGAGTGCTTGGTTCTTGGCAGGAAACCATGATCTGCCTCATCTCTGAGCCCTTCACTTCTGCCTTCTGTTGATACTTTAGGGATTGGTAATCCTGAGTGTTTTCAGATATACATGTGGAGACTGAAAGATGGCTGCTGTCCCATCAGATATTTCTCCAAGTTTGTGGACCAGTCTCCTCAAGTCAAAATCACAACAGGCCATAGTGTTGGCAACAGCACTATTTAGACACTGGATCCAAGCATGGCTTCATTTTGAACGTGATTCTGCCGATGGTTTGACTACAAGCACTACAAACCTCTCAAACACAGCTTGATCCCTCTGTCTGCTGGATTTGGGCCATGCTGTTTTCTCAAACAGCACGAGAAGCTACCTTGATCTGCATGCTCTAGAGACTCAAAAGTCCAAGAATTGGGTTTTTATCTTGTGCTAAGAAAGCAGTTCTGTAAATACTCTCTCATGAGGTAGCTTTAGTTGCCGTGTGGGGTTTCTTTGTACCCCTACTGTAATGATTGATATGGCTCTAATTCAGAATACATGCTGGCCACTAGGGCCATCCAGTTTCCTGTTGCTCCTGGTCTTTCAGGAATCATGTCATTGCCTCAGGTGTCCCTGTGATTTCCCCAGGTCACAGGAGCAAGTTTGAACAGATAAAGTGGTAGATCTTTAGTTGAATTTGATCTTACACTGATAGAAACCAGCTTACATTCAAAATATTAAAGCACCGAACTCTCTAGAAATTGATCATCTTCAAAAAGATTCCTTGGAAAGCACTGGGATGCCTTAATGTTGGCAAGGGCACATACAGCAGTTTGAGGTGTGAACCTCGAGTTTGGGGACGCTGATTTGGCAGCACATACTTGGAGCAAGGGGCCGTCCATTCCCTCACAGGAATGTTGGCACCATACAAGCCCCAGATGAATCCATACTGTGAGTAATCAACAGAAGCATTGGAAAAAATCCATGTGTGCACAGTGGCAAGGGAAGGTTCACAGCCAAGTTTTCTTACCATCACTTGAGAAAGTACAGGAAATGCCCATTTCTGTGCCAGCAGCAGCAGGTGGGTGACAGGGCTGTGGCAGTGCCATTACATGGAACAATTCCAAGCACGGTCAGACCTGGAACTTCACATGAAATGAATGTGCATGGAGGCTGGTCTTTGATGTGAGCATTTTGTTGAATAAAGGGGGGGGAAGGATCATCTGACCACACTATGAGTGGTCTTGTTGTATTTGGTATTTATTTCACTGTTGTGTCAAGAGTTATCTGGGTGCTCTTGCACTGTTGTTCCTTTGATTGTAAGGTGGATGAAATGATATGCAAAATGCATGGGTGTTCCTCTGTTTTTCTCTGTGTTCTGGTCACCCCTTGTGTTTTGTAAAACATTACTCTGTCTCCATGGCATGATACAGGTAGGGCATACAAGAAGCCCAGTCAAAATTCATTCTCTCTACAACTGTATCTGGAATGCCTGAAAAATGTGACATGGCATGTCACATAAACAGGAAACAGCCCTTGTAAGGGACTGAGTGAAGCTGAAAGCCTAACCCAAATAACACTGTTAGTCATCTCCATCTGGGAACCTTTCAGTGCCACACAAGTTTGGAAAACGTGGTTTGTGACTGGCTTCCACATGCAGGACGAATGGCGGGTACCAGATGCTGCCTTACACATTCAACTCTTTCTCTCTAAATTCCATCCCAGACACAGATGTTCTATGTACAGCAGTTGTGGGTGAAAGCCTGCACACGTGAAAGTTTTGGTGTTTGCCTAGGAACAGGGCTGGACCTGCACCACTGGAAGCAGGGTCGAGGTTTCTCTGGTCATCTGAAGTTTCTGATGACAGTGAGCAGTAAAAACCAGAGAGGTAGCAAATTAAATATGCAGTTGTCAGAGGTGGTTGCAGTGCACTTCTAATTGCTGGCTAGTGTGTCTGTGAAAGCTGGCCTCATTTCCTCAAAAACAACCCCATGGAATGTAACAATAGACTGATGATATCCTCTTTGGGCATATGTAATAATTAGACGCTCTTAATTTCCATATTTTCAAATGTTTGGGCTATGGATTGTATCCTGTGTCTGGTTTCAGTTTTTCAAATGCAGAACCAGAAGGCTCCTTGTGAAGTTCCTGCCTCTCAGTACTTGTAGCCTGCTTCCTCTTTCCACAGCCTTTCTTCCTCTGCTCACACAAGTTTGGGGAGCACAGTGAAAGGGCTGGTTGCTGGAAAAAGTAGAGTATGAGTTCATGTGGTACCATGAGAAGATCCTTAGTATATACCTGGAAAAACAGACAGTTGTGTGCAGAGTATTTTAATTTCTCTTGTTGGGTGTTTTTGAAATATCCTGTTTATTTTTTGTGGGGTTTTAGAAATGTAGCTTCCAGACTGCAGTCTGAGATGTTTAGCTTGGTATTGCTGTTTTGTTGCTAAGGTACAAATTATAGAATTGGAAATAATTTTAAATTCCCTTTTTTAGAAAAGGCAAATTCTGTAAGATAATATTCCTACTTTTAAGGAATATTTTTGGTTGGGTTTTTGTGTTTTGTTTTTCCTGGAAAGCTGGATGAAAACAGGTGAGAAATTTAAGTCCTCATACCAGTGGAGGGGGTGTGCAGGGATCTGCTTCACTTTCTTCTCTGCCACCTCCCTAAAATGAATTATTCTTCTGTAGTTTTATGGGAGGAAAGGGAAAAATCTGGAGGGACTTGCTCCATGTGGTTTCCCTCTGGCTAAAGCTGACCCAGCCACGGGGAGAGATCTCACAATGGAACAGATGCTGTGTTCTTCAGATGAATTATGAATTTCAGCCTCTGAAAAGATCAGTCTAAAAGCCGGAGGGCGATGAGGGGAGGGAAAATAACTTTGAAAAACTAAACCAGCACTTTGTGTGCGTAAAGATTAGTGAGAAATTCTTTCAGGAATGTTGCATTGGAAGCCTGTTTGAACCTTGTATGTGTTATGCCCATGCAGAAGTGCAGTAAATGCTGGTCAGGTGAGGGGCTGGCTGCATCGTGCATCCTTTCAGTGCTGTATGGGATGGTCAGAAAGGCTTTGTGTAGGATTAAAGTAAAATTTAGAAGGTATTTTGCAGCTTCCCTACATACCCTGTCCCACATATTAATCGATTTTGTAGTTAATGTTTCTTCTACTATTTGGGTAAAATTTGCCTTTCTACAAAATGGATTTGCTTTATAGTTTTGTACTATGTCTATGTATTTTATATTGTCTTTTGCACTTGCTTTTAGTAATTGTCACTCCACCAGAAACACAGCGGGTTTCCACCATGTTTTCCTGGGAATCCTGAGGCATTCATCATTTCATGTTGCTTTCATAAGGCTCTTGTGAGAATGAGCAATGATTCGCTGAAAAAGTTGGCCTAATCTCAGACTCTTAAATAATTGAGCTAAAAATTTTAAATTTTATATCTCCTGGAAACTGATCCTGTGGAATGTCCAGATCAGTGCTCTAAAAAGATTAGTTAAGCTAATTGACAAAGATTATCCCCTTGGATTAAACTTTTTTTTGTTCTTGCCCTTTATTTTTTTTCCTGTTTCTGATACATTTTAACACTAAAACTCCTAAAAGTGATGTTTGCTAAGTATTCACTGTTCTCTTTTAAACAAGAGTTAAAAAATTTGTCCGAGAAGCATCTGAGAATTACTGTTTAAAAAAATTGCCTTAAAGTGAGGAGGCAAAAATTGGGTAGGCTTTTTTTCATTTTGTCTTATTTCTTATTTCAGTTTCAGTGGAAAAAAATGCATATGCTGTCATCTTTTCTTAGATCACAAGACACAAAAAGAATTTTCTTTTACAGGTCAGACTCTGTTATTTAGAAGGTGTTAATTAAGAAAGTGTGTGGTTAGATAACTAGCATTAGGTCTATTTGTAGTCTTCTTCCAGAAAAGCTGACCGAAGGGTTTTCAGAAATAATCTTTGCTGAATTACTTGCTGCCCTGCTGTCTGAGCCTCTGAGACACTGCAATCATCAGTAACTAATGCAGGAGTACTTGTGTGCATAGTGGCAGAATCAAGTGAGGAAATGCCTGCTCACTAAGTTTTGTTCTAAAACATGATGATAAATAAAATGTGCTTTAAAATTTACTGAAAGGATCAAACCTGGAGCTCTGATATATGTGTAGATAGCTACTCCAAAGAAGAAGAGTTCATTTCCTTTTCTCTGCTTTGCAGGGACTAGGACAAGAAATAGCAGGTCTAAACTGCAGAGAATAAAATTCTAATTCTAATACTGGGGGCAGTTAAGATATTAAACACTAACAAGTTATCTGGATAGGTTTTGGAGAGTTGGTCATTTGAGATTGTCAATGACGGGTTAGAAAAATGCATATTGGGAATAGCAAAAATCCTCTTGATGCTTTCTTGGATGCTTTCCTGCTATGTGCTGTGAGTGTTTAGGGCTTGGTCTGAACTTGAAGAGCTGAATTTTGTCAGAGATACTGAGGATGCCTTAGTCACCTGAATATGCTTTCATACCTACTGAGACATAGTGATTTAATATAAAGCAGGCAAAGCTTTTTCCCCCCTCTTCTTGTTCCATGTGCCTGTGTAGTTGAAGATGAGTTGCAGCTAGAAAATGTATTGATCTGCACAGCTCTCCTGATAACAAACCTCACTTTCTGCTCAGGAGTATGTTCTGTTTTGCATTTAACCATCATTGGGAATGCTGCAGTATGAATGCCTTGTACAAGACATCTGGGTAAGAGCTTTTCCTGAAGCTTATCAATATTCCTAACAGGAACCTGCAGAGTCTTTGCTCTCAGAGCAGCAAGACTGAGGAGGCAGTGACAGCTATAAGGGCAGGGCACTAATGACTTTGGAGAAGTGTTACTTGTGTAATTGGAAATGATACAAACACCTGCATTAAAACAGACTGTTGATGCCACCTTTATTCTTTTCATAGGCTTAGTTACAAGAACAGATTCACTCTAAGGAGATGGTATCAGAATTTTTATGCTTTCCACGACCAGATGGGTATGAGGCTTTAACATATGAAATGTTGTTTTTCCAGAACACCAGCTCAAGGAAGTATGGATTTGAATGAGTGCATACTTTTCCTTCACTGGAACAGAAGCACTGGGAAGGTGAAATGTCATTGATGTGATTCTGAAATGTGGAGTAAAAGCTGAGAGCTCTGACTGGAGCTCTAATTTTCTTGCATTTTTTTGATTTGGTTTTAGCAAAAAATTCTTTATAGATCAGTGTTTCATATAAAATACGAGAAGACAAAATCAATATCCCTTCCCTTCAAGAAACATCTCATTCTGCAAGTAACTGCTGTTTTAATCCTTTGAATCTTCACTCATTCTGTCTTTTTTAGAATAAGTATGTACAAGAAGTCAGCAGCAGAAAGGGATGGTGATGGGAAGACTGCAGCACAGGAGGCCTCCTAGAATACTTTTAATGCAACACCATCCATTTTTGGCTTATTCCATTCTTTCAGATAATTTTTAAAAACTAATGGGTTTGTAAGGCCTTCTGTCAGACCTCCTCTATTGGTGGCTGCACTCTCATTGACATACTCAGCATCTGTTCTAGTACCAGTCTTGCTTCATGAGAAGGAAGTAGCACCAGGGATATGTTCTCTTAGAATAAAGGGCAAACAGGGACAAGGGCTGCTGTGTATGTGTGTGTAACAAAGACTTGTGTTCAAGAGTTCCTGTGTTCATTTTTAAATGTTTCATCCACTGACAAATTGAGTAGTCTGACTCTGGCTGAGCAAGAGAGAGCATTCCTGGAAGTTCCAGAAGTGAAGTATTCCTGGAAGTTTGCTTCCAGAAATGGCAGAAAGCCTTAGCCTAGGCCAGACTAGAGACATGCAGATAGATACAAAACTAGAAATTTTGGACAGCCCTACATACAGTTTTTGGCATTTGACTGCTGCTGTTTCTTTCCACGGCACTGTGGGAAGGGCCATCTAACATGTCTGATAGATTAGCTTAGGTCAAATAAACAGCTGGATTTTTAATGCTGAGAAATTGAAATGGAATAGGTGATCAGAAAAAATACCCCTCAGTCTATCCCCTTCCATACTAAAATTGCAGGGTATTGAATAAATGCAGTTGAATCTGCTCTGAAAAGGATGAAGGATGCTGATAACCACAAGCCATCTGAGCTGTGAGCACTGCAGATTTCTTTTCTTCATTCTAAACACAAAATCCTTTAATATTAATGCAACAAGGCAACTATTCATATGTTTCCTATAAAGTTTTCTGTTTGTTTTCCTCACTGATAGGTGAGGGAAACAAACAGAAACACAGCAGCAGAATTCTGGTTCAAATATGTGCTTTGTATTTTGTTTCTGGTTTAGGTGGGGAAACAAGATGACATTTCTATGTAAGCCTTATGTAACACATAGATCCTTGACTTGCTGCAGTGACCAGAGATAAAGCAACAGCAAAATCGTGCTGGCAAGTCAGAAACTCACTGTAAGGGACTCATAAAAAGGGTTATAGCCATTTGCTGCTGGTCTTCTGTGAGTAATTCTCCAAACCAAACTGAGATGGAACCCATGCTTCCAGAGAAGCTTTTGCATTTTACACTCTGAAGCCTCCTGAATTGCACTCTCAATAAATGTTCAGTGTGTTTAAGTTCCTCAGGTAGTTAAACTCTGCCATGGCCAAAGAGGGCAGATGTTCGATGATGGACTGAATTCCCGTGTGTTCAGAGTCCATGCAGGCTCTGTGATGGACTGAATTCCCGTGTGTTCAGAATCCATGCAGGCTCTGTGATGAACTGAATTCCCGTGTGTTCAGAATCCATGCAGGCTCTGTGACTCAAGCACATAGCGCTAGCTTCCCCTTCTGGCCAGAAGAAGTAAGGGAAGCCTCATGGCGAGAGTCATGGGAATTATTTCTCAACTTTATTCCTCTGCACTAAGCACAAATTTTCAGATAACAATTTCATGGCTAACTTCCAGTGGAGAGGGAGTGCAGGTGGAACATCTTTGATTCTTGCAACATAATATAATGTTATGTTGAGATGGAGTTGCTGCTTGAATGTAGAATTCTTTTCTAAACACGGGCCTAGTCAGGAAAGCAATTAGATGAAAATACCAACTTCTGAACAAAAAGATTCCAAGTTTCCCTTCTGGACCTCTATTGGCTGATCGTCAAAACAAATATTTTACTTCTTTTCATGTGCTCTATGCTAGTTTTCCCCATGAAGCTGCATCAGTTACAATTGCAGTGGGGTTTGTTGTTTGGACATGGGAGTTTTTTGCTTTCCTTTTTGTCTGACTTAAGGATTCTTTCATCTTAATTCTGTGGTACAATATTTTGTATCATTAGGTTAAGTAAGTGTAGGGTGTACTTACACGAAGGTGGTTGTTTGCTTTGTGGTGTAAAGCAATGTCACACAGTTATGATCCAACAGGCTTTTTAACAAACCCTTTCTGAGTCAGTCAGCCTTTCAGGATGCTGTTGTGCTGTGTTTCTGGATGGGATGATCATACAACATTGAATCTTAGCAGAATCTTCCCTTTTTGTCCTTTTCATGCCCATCTGCTGCAGCTGCCTGGAAAAAATGGGGCATTTAGCTCCACAGAATTTTGGATTGTAAGACTAAAGTCTTGCTTTTGTGGGCATGTTGGAGAGTAAACAAGCAAATACCTACACAACAGAGATTTCAGCCATGATAAACAGTACCTCGTGTTTCAGGTGCTCAGGTGACCTGCCAGAAACAGCCTTCCCTGTTCACACCACAGGTTTGGTCCCAAATGGAAACACTTAGGTTTTCCTACATCTCAGTTTTGAATCCTGACTATCAGATTTACCATGGCCTTGGTGTTCCTTTTCATCTTGGCTGTGTCATCTTGGAGCAGAGAATGTCTTGATATGTTTTGCTGCAATGTTATGTTCCTAGGGATAATTCTCCCTGCTCTCTCAACCAATTGTGGTTTTCATGTGCTAGTGAGGCACTTAGCGTGGGACAAAGAACTCTGAGCACCTGAGATGCAAAAAAAGCACCTGAATGTAGGAGAGGTTTATGCTTTCACTCTCAATGTTCAAATTGTCTTCAGTGGTAAACTGAGTTATTCATTCATCATTGATTCCTTGCCCCGGTGGATGCTTCACCTTGTGAACTACAGTATTCACTTCTTGGTGTAGAAGTCCTGGGCTGCAGGGAAGGAGGATTATATTTATCTCTTGAAAGTCTGAGTCCTCTGCTCAGGACTGAGTTTTCGGCAACTACAGAACTTAAAAGCTGCAACCAATCAGACCTTTCTTTAAGCAAAAAGTAGCTGGAAATGAGGGTGTTTCAGCAAAGTCAGGTGTCAGACTGTATTATATTTTTTATGTTTACTGATATGCTTGCCATGGTTTCATTGCTGTATTTAAAAAATCCAGGAGGAGGCAATTAATGATTTCCTTCTCAGCTGTGCAATAATGAACTACATGAGAAATATTTTGATACCATGAGTCAGTGGTGACCATGGAGAAAAACATACTCTTTAAGCCAAGCTTTTAAATACTTTTTTAATTGAAAGAAAAAGAAATAATGTTTTACTGGCAAGTGACTTGCTCTTCCAGGTTTATAATTTTAACAATGAATCAGTCTTACAGAACATTATTTAACTGGATTTTACAACCAGTAGTAGTATATTAATGATGTTTGGAGGTTTTGCCTATTTAGTAAATGTCTTTCTTTCCTTTTTTTACAGAAAAGATAATTGCTTTTATAAGAAAAGATGGTTTCATTTGTTCCCTTTAAAAATCATTTCACATCAGGCAGTTCATCATTAACAATTAAAAAACTCGTGCATAAGCAGTAGAAAACTTTCCTGTAATGGCTGATGTCACTTCTCCCTAATGTGCAATCACTGCTCAGTTCATGCCAACACGGAAACAAAGTCACTGCTCTAAGTTTGTGAAGATACTTCAGGTTCCTTGTTTATAAAAACATTACAGAAAAATAATCCATAGTTATTTAAGATAATTTTGCTTTTGCTTTCTTCAGAATCTCAGCCAAAGCTCAAAGAGTAAATGTCTTTTTCCAGGCTTTTGAGCTCCAGCAGCCCTGACAACCTTATGGCTCCTCACCAGCACGGGTACAGAGAATCTCTTCAGCCAAGGAGTTGTTGGTAGGTGGCTGACCCTGGGAAGCTTGGAAAGGCTGTTTTCTCCACACCTAGCCAGGCAGCTGTCCTGCTGCTCTGTGCTGGCCTTTGTAGAAAAACCTTGGGATGCTGACAGTCAGCAAACACCTGTAGCAGTTGCAGAGCTTTTGGAGAGATGGACTTCTTTGCTGGCATTTCCTTGCCTGAGTTGTGATTGCAGATCTGCAGCCTGGGCTCAAGTTGCATTTCAACAGGCAAACTTTCAGCTGTGAGTATGCTTTCTAGTGATTCTATTTCAAGTGTCCAATTATAAGGCAGGAGATATGTTTTGTCTAGAACGCTAAGACTGTCCTTGAAAGGCTTAGCCTTTCTTCTTGAAAGGAACACTGTAATCAGCAGTTACCTTGCTTTGTGTTTTGTTTACCTTGCTTCGTGTTTTGCTGTAAAGAGGAGGTTGGATCAAACTTCTCTGCTTCTGTGAAAACTGAAATTAATTGAAGGGTGCCTTCTGAAATAAAGGGCAAATGGTTATTCAGTCAGCACTGTGGTTTTGTATTGGCCTTTATAGCACATTGCTGTAAAGAAATGTCTATGACTGTATTAAATATCATTGTATTAATTGCATGCACAAAGATTGCTTTGGAGTTTCTTAAAGATGAGGTGAACAGAACAAGAAAATCAGTGTTGCCAGAGAAAGAAAGAATGAACTAATTCAACTAAAACTGCAAAGGGAAGCCAGTTAGACGGAATGTAAATTTGCATGGTGGAATTTGGCAGATTCTAATGTTAATACTATTCCTGCTGTGAGAAGTTACAGAAGGGTCTTTTTCTATTCTTTTGTAATGATCTGGATTTGGTTGCACATTTTGCCTGAATGTCTGTGCCTCTCTGCACCTTTAGCACAATATTAATAACACTTTACAGGATGTTTGATTTAGTATTGGCTCAGAAGGAAGACTGCTATTTCATGAGCTACCAGCAGTACCCTTTTCTTTAACACTGGAATAAATTCACAGCATGGAGGTTAAAACAGATAATTTTTTAAAATCTTGGACAAGTTTGCATACTGTGATGGAATAACTATGGGGTGTACATTTTTATTCTTCTGACACCCTTGGGGAAAAGAAGCAAAGAGAACACAGAATGTGAGTTAAATTTGAAATGAATAAAAGAAAAACAAATCCAAAAACACGCTCCCCCCACCCCAAATCTGAAAGATAATTTTTAAGAAAAAGGAAAAGCAGAGCCTGATGTATAAAGCTACTCAATTACCCTTCTGAATAGCACAGCAACAATGTTAAGTAAATTAAAAATGGACAAATAAAGAATACATAAACCAAGAGAAATCTGTATGTTGGCGATGAGAAAGCAAAAATACAGTGAGTCTGACCAAAACTTACTGGACTGTGTGCAATAACAACCAAAAACCTCCCTCTACAGTTGCATACATTAAAAGACCATAGGAGAAACACTAGAACACTGTATAGTGTGGCAGGATGTAGATATGATCCAGCCTCTAAGGGAGTATTTTGCCTATTTTGGATGAGGTTAAAGTAAAAGAAAACCAGAGGTGGTAGAAGAGCACATAGTTCTAGGAGATGTATATAATCTCTGATATATGAAAGACTATTGAAGGGAAAAAATTGACAAGATAATAGGAAGTCTTCCTCACCTATCTGGCATTTGGAGACTGTAGTCTCTGACTGGTGAAAAGCAAACTTGTCGTTGAGGGGAAAGGGGAACAAAAAAGAGGATGCCTTGAGCAATTTGGAGTTCTAGACCTCACCAGTGTGCAAAGTCTTGAAAACAGTTCTTGCAGGAGGATGACTCTAAAGCACATTCATGCCTGTTTGTGGCCGTATCAGATTGGCAGTACAGCTGATGGACTGTATAAAAGAGCAGCAGTTTTGTTCTGAACTGCTGAGTGATCACTTTAATCTCACTCCTGTTATTCCGGTCCACAAGGTTATCACAGAGAACTGAACAATCCCCTCTCCTCTTCAGCATTGATGAAATGTGCGATTTTGCGTGCCTGATCATCGAGGTCACTGACAAAAATATTCAAGTTGGGAGAACACAAACGGATCAATTAAGCAGTAGTAGAAATTTTTTGTTGTTGTTTTTGCTGTTATTAAAATAATAGTGGGGATGTGCTATCTAGGTGTAAGCCAAACACCTGAAACAGAGAGCCTTAGAAATCTTGTTAAAGAAGTGATTATAGTGATCCACGCTGATTCTGGTGAATAAAGAGCTGGTTAAACAGAATGACTTCACAAGGCTATTTTGAAATGGAATTTCTTGTCTCTTTCTGCTGTGGTTTCATCCTATGCTGATAGGGACACAAAATTGCATATTTTTCTTAGCCCTGAAAATGTTCAATTCTCTGTGTATCATCATCTTCTGGACTGGAATAACCGCAGTGAGATTAAATCGTGCATTCAGCAGTTCAGAACAAAACTTTTGCTATTTAATAGTCTGTTGTTTTCACTGCCCATGGGATGACACTGTGAAAAAGTCTTTGCAGGACAGTGCAAGGCACTGGGAACAGCTCAGCCGCTGGACTCTGTGCATTTTACATTTATTGGAAATAGATCTGTGTACTTTAAGAAGAAGATGGGCACAAAAAAAGTGTGGTGAAATGACTGGAGAAATAAGTTAAAAAATTAAGAAAGCAAAACAAACCCCACCTCACAATAAACCAACATTCCACAACAGGAAACTTTAAAGCGGAGCTTTAATAAGGCTGAAAATAAACATGATTTTTAATAAGCATATGTGGGGATTTAAGCATTTCTTCTCCCTTCCTGATGTACGAAACGAAGCGGGGAGGACTAGTAAGTCACCATGCACAGATTCAGCGTGGGTATTTCTAAACAAGGAGAGAAATGATGAATTGAAACATCCTTCACTGCAAGGCCAGGGCAGGGAGACCGTGTGTCCATGGCCGTGGAAGTTTGCGGACTCATGGAATGGCCAAACCTGAGCCTTGCGGCCGTGACCCCCGGCGCTGGGGGTCCCGCGGATGGCGGGCTGGCTCCCGGCCCTTCGGGGCGCCCCTCGCCCCTTTCCCGGCCTTGCTCGCCCCGTTCCCCGCGGGCAGCGGGTTCCGGCTCAGCCTGAGGCCGTCACTTCCCGGGGCGGAGCGGGAGGCTCCGGTAGGTGCCTGGCATGGCGGGCAGCGCGGGCAGCCGCGGCTTTCCCCGTGCCCTCACGGCCTCAGCGGCCGCGGCTTTCCCCGTGCCTCCATGGCCTCAGCAGTCGCGGCTTTCCCCGTGCCTCCATGGCCTCAGCAGCCGCGGCTTTCCCCGTGCCTCCATGGCCTCAGCAGCCGCGGCTTTCCCCGTGCCCTCACGGCCTCAGCGGCCGCGGCTTTCCCCGTGCCTCCATGGCCTCAGCGGCCGCGGCTTTCCCCGTGCCTCCATGGCCTCAGCAGCCGCGGCTTTCCCCGTGCCTCCATGGCCTCAGCAGCCGCGGCTTTCCCCGTGCCCTCACGGCCTCAGCAGCCGCGGCTTTCCCCGTGCCCTCACGGCCTCCGCGGCCGCCCCGCGCTGAGGCGGCGGAGTGGGAGCGGGGCCGAGGCCTCCCGGGCGCCTGGGGGAGGCTTCAGCTCCTCCTGTTCATTTCTAAATGTTCTTATGTCTAAGCTCCGCCCCCCTCCCTTTTTTTCTCTTTCTTATAGAAATCAGTGCAAGTATGCCCTCATCCCGAATAATTGTTAAAAACAGCCCTAATAATAGCCCGTCAAACTAGAATGTACAGCCATTTCCATAAGCGTAATGATTAGTTGTTTGTGGCTTTGTAGTGTGCTGTGTATGCTCTCAGAGGCTTATTTGAAAGTACAATTTTTTTTATATTTTCATTTATAAAGTGTGTTAATAAAGGGATTCTGTGCTTTTGATTCTATAGCTTGTTTTTATTGTGTCTTAACGGGAAAAGGGATGGTCATTTTTTTTATTCAAGGCAGCAGGTACAGATAAAAGCTGATGATGACAGGTGTACGTAAATTTAATTTGAGCCCTCACAAGAGCTTTGAAGAAAGTAAAAATGTTTTTCCTTCTCTTTAGGTTGTCTGCAAACAGAAGTGAACTGACAACTCTGGTATTTTTAAATTCCAAATACGATGAAGATCCCCTCTTTGCTGCTGAGATTTCCTCGTTGTTACTTCTCCAGAAGAACTTACTCCGCGAACTTTCGCTTCACTTCCCGAGCAGATTTCCTGGGCCTTGAATCTTTTGGGCCGGCTCACCGCTGTCATACGAAATGGATTTGTTCATCAAATGGTCTGAGGAGAGAGCTGTGCCAGCAAGCAGCCCCTGAGCAGCAAGTAGAGGGACTTTCTGACCGAGAGCAGAGACTGGTAGACAGACTTTACCATGGGCTAATCCAGGGTCACAGAGCCTGTTTAGCCGAAGCCATTACTCTTATAGAATCAACTCAGAGTAGGAAGAAGAAAGTAGCCCAGGTGCTCCTTCAGAAGGTATTATCCTACCACAGGGAACAAGAAAAGTTAAATCAAGGAAAACCACTTGCCTTTAGAGTGGGTTAGTCCTTTTATGTCTTGTCTAGTAGGTACTTACATATAATTATTGTCCTCACCTTTTATTATCACTGTTGTTTGTGGTCTGTAGTCTTGGATTGTTATTTTTTTGTGATTTATTAACCAATCTAGATTACTTCTGTTGTCCAGTGGAATTATGGCTTGAGGTGAAAAATGCTTTCAAAAATGCTTTAGAAATTAACATTGTTTCTTGGGAGTGTGTTATTCAGGGTGGGTTTTGTAACCATTATAAGGTGGAACATTAGGTAGTTTGCAGATTGATGTGGATGTTATCTACACTTAGGGAAAGATGTAGTCTAACAGACACGGTCTATCTTGAACGCTTCCTGAATCCCCTTTTTAGTCTACAGAAGGAAAAACATGCACCTTCCTGTGTATGGCCCTCTGTTAAGCAGCCTACTTTTCAGCTGAAGGAGACTTGAACCTGCTTCTCTTGGAAGCTGTAAAATATTTTCCCTTACAAAGAGATGGACTGCTAACATGTGTCATGCCCAGCTGTCATCTCTCCTGTCTGTACAAAGGTAGTAAGAACAAGAACTGGGGCATGGGGGTGAGAAAAGCTTAGTGCTAATCTTAGTTTGTGAGCTTTGACATGCAAATAAATGGCCTCATTTTTTTGAAAGAACAGCTCTTTAAGGTAAGGGCTTGCTTTTCCTTTTGGAGTGTTTCTTTTATGGTAAGTCTGAAAAAATCCAGTTCTGTTATATAACATTTTGAAAGTTCAGAAGGATAAGTCATACTGCATAAGTAATTTTATTTGG
The DNA here is from genome assembly GCA_013397245.1 of Thryothorus ludovicianus. NCBI lineage: Eukaryota > Metazoa > Chordata > Aves > Passeriformes > Certhiidae > Thryothorus > Thryothorus ludovicianus. Next base: position 1,881,939 of record VZTB01013653.1, on the reverse strand, counting down.
AGGGGAAGAAATAGGTGTGCATAAACCCATTGTTATGTTGGTGTCAATAGGATGAGGGGTGGTGAAGTGCTGCTGTGTTTCCAAACTCCTATTTTGTTTTGGTATAGTTTTTATTTGCTTTTGTTGTGATGCTGCGTTAAAGTATGAATTGTTATCCACTTAGATGTTGATGGTATGCATAGGATGTATTATTTATTTGACTAACAAAATTTTTCTTCTTCCCAATGTGATTATTTAGGGTTGTCTGGTCCCCCTGGTGCTGGAAAATCGACTTTCATAGAATGCTTTGGGAAAATGCTTACAGAAAGAAAACACAAGGTGTCTGTGTTGGCTGTAGACCCTTCCTCTAGTACAAGTGGTGGTGAGTGTGAATTAAAGTTTGACTCAAATTTCTAATACCTTGTCAACTACAGAAGTATCTCTTTGGGCCAAGTGGAAGAAAATTGGGTGCCTATAACAGTAAAATACAAAATAAATCAAGATTTCATATTTTTTTCCTATGTGATACAAAATTACGAAATAGGTATCAGTGTTGTAATTCTTTCAGCTTTCCTCTTTTCCAGTGTTCAAATGTTGCCTTACAATTTTTTTTTTCTAAATTTGGTTGGGTTTTTTTTAAGTTGTGCAGGATTATTGATGACAGGCTGTGATCTGTAACTCTCCAGTAAAAAATTGTAGGGAAATGACAAGCTGACCATGCCTGATTCCTGGTATCTCTAATATAAATAATACCATCTTGATTTTGATCTTTTCCTAAGGGACAGCTGCCTGGAAGCACCATTAATTTTTCCAGCTTAGAGGTGTGCAACTATTTATAAAGAAAATAACTAGAGCCTTGCAATGATGTGGAGCTAAGACAGACTGTATTCCTGAATTCAGGATGCATCAGTAGAATAGTAAAATGTGACAGCAAGACTGCACCAGTTGAAAGCATCTCTCATCTTTTGGAGTATGCATCGAGTGCATAGATCTCACTGAATCTGATTTGCAGTTTATTTGAGGTTGAAGGAAGGCAGGGACACGTGTCAGTTCTCTTGAAACATCCAGCATCACAGCGTGTCAGAATCATAATGAAGAGATTTGTCCCTTTGGACAGGAGCAGACAAGAAGGGGCTGCGTGGCCTGGTATATACAGCCTTCAAAAAGCCATTCAGGAGTTGTAGAATTCATTCTGACCTGGCACAAATTTTGTATTTGGTAGCAGTAAGGTCTGAAAAGTATAAAAACCAGGCCGTAGCTCTCTAGTCCTCAGCTAAGTCTTGAGCAACTTTGGCTAGGATGTTCTTACTTGACTGACTTTGTACAAGAGATCTGTCTTTTGTCACTCATTTATTGGTGGGGTGGGGGGAGAAGGGGGAGTTTGGCTGTGTTGCACTTTTGAAATAATTTGACATTAAGGTTCCCTACTGGGTGATAAAACACGGATGACTGAGTTGTCGAGAGACATGAATGCATACATCAGGCCATCTCCAACCAGTGGGACACTGGGAGGTGTCACAAGGACCACAAATGAAGCCATTCTGCTCTGTGAAGGAGGAGGCTACGACATTGTTCTTGTGGAAACAGTAGGTATGTGCTTAGCATTTGCTTTGATTGTCCTGTTGTGCTGTGAGAATAAGGTGTGCTAACAGTTGCATACTTCCTGCCGTGATTTTGCCCATGTTTTCCTGCATTGTCACTGGTTTATCATGAATGCTCGTTCTGTCTTCTTTTCTAGTCCTGTATGCCTTTTTCTAAACTGTTGTGTTTCCTGTTGTCTTTGTTTTGTTAGAGGGATTTGTTCGTGGGGCAGTGCTGGGATCTGTCATAATTACAGAAGGACTGAAAGTTTGTAGTAAATGGTAAATTCTGAATTTAATTTTTTTTAGGTGTGGGCCAGTCAGAATTTGCTGTGGCTGATATGGTTGATATGTTTATATTACTGCTACCACCTGCGGGTGGAGATGAATTACAGGTATTTTTCAGTCTCTCTTATTGGTTACTTGGGACTAGAAAGAGAAACTTAAATTCAGCATGTAGTATCTGTGCAGAAAGTCCATATCAATGCTATTTTGTCCCTTATTCTGTTATTATTAAGTATTTTCAGTGTCATCCACTTACTGCACAGTTAAGCCCCCTTTTTTATTTTAAAAGTATTAGGACACAAACTTTTGGTACTCTGTAGCCTAATTTTGATATGTTTACCAGTTATGTATATTTTTAGGGAGAAAACTAGCAACTACCAAAGCATTTTGAGCTGCTTTTTGTGATGAATCAGCATGTCACAGCTGCTCTGGGTGCTCCTGATTGCTGTCCCTGTTGCATTTAGGGCATCAAACGGGGCATCATTGAGATGGCAGATCTGGTTGCTATCAATAAGGCTGATGGTGATTTAGTTGTGCCTGCCCGGAGAATCCAGGCTGAGTACATCAGTGCCATGAAGCTGCTCCGCAAACGTTCAAAGATTTGGAGGCCAAAGGTTTGTCCACTTCTCTTTCTATGGGGCTCTTTGGGCCTAGTTTGGTTTGGGTTTTGATGATGTGTTTGGGTTTCTTTGTTTTTTGTATTTCTTCCCCCATAAAATGTGCTGAATGAGTTAAGATTGATATCTTCTCATCTAGCTGTCCTAGTCTCCCTGGGCTCTTTTTAAAAATTGTGCTTGGTTGTTCAGTCTCAGTGTGCTGGAGAGGTGGTGGCTGCTTGTGCTTCACCTCTGATCTCAGGGTGAAACACAGCAAAGCCAGTCCTCCTCCCCAGGGCTTCTGCCCTGAGCTACAATCTCTGCACTAGCAGAGCTATTGCTGACATCAGGAGTGCTCAAACTTTACTTGCTTTTTGTAAACTGTGCATATCTAAATCCCTTAATCTACTTCTCCTGCCATTATAGTTTTGATTATCTTTGTCCTTTCACTAGTTCACGTGTTTCCTTTATTACTTTAATTTTTGTTTTAGTTTCTCTCTTAATGAAAATGGCTAGATAATTGGAATTCTCATCCTGTGGGTCTTCAGTTTCAATGCTGTATTTTATCTACTAAAAGGTTTTTTGGTGGATTTTTAAGGAGAAGATTCAGTACTGCTTTATATGTACGTAGAGTAAGGGCACACACACTCTCACTTCCTTTATAAACAAACTATCTGTAAAGGAGGTTTGTTCTACCCTGGCATTGAAATTTAAACATTAAGCTGAGTTTAAATCAGCTGAACTGCCTGAGGATTAGTCTTTCTTTTGTAAGTGTGGAAAAGAAGAGAAGCTTTCTTTTAAAAAAAAAAATGCTGTTCAATTTGAAATATTGTCTGAAATATTATTGGTAAAATTAATTCCTGATCTGGAAAGCAGAGGCAAAAAAAAATAAAAAACACTCAAAATACCTTGTTTCTGGTATATTTTGAGTGCAAAAGAATAGCTACCGGGATATGCACTTAAATCTACATTTGAGTAAAAGATCAGTAATGTACCTTTTAGCTGAAGTACTTAATAAAAATGATTCTAATAACAAGCAGCTGGACAAATATCTCAAATAGTATGGATCTCAGTGTCTACTTCTAGTTAGTAGAATCCCAAATTTTTTTTTCGGGGGGAGGGACTGGGGAGGTAAGGCACAGAACTGCTTAGAGCCTCATGAATTGAATATTGAAGGAAGCTTCCCTCCCACATTTCCTAATTTCCATGCAATCTACCTGGTGCAGTAGTTGAAGCCTGAAGGCCAGCAGCTAACTTGGCTTTCCCAATTCCTCCGGATCCCACAGGTCATGCGCGTCTCGGCCAAAACCGGGGAGGGCATCTCGGATATGTGGGATCGGATGGCCGAGTTCCGGGAGCTCATGCTCGCCAGCGGCGAGCTGCTCGCCAAGCGACGGAAACAGCAGAAGGTGTGGATGTGGAACCTCATCCAGGAAAACATGCTGGAGCACTTCCGCAGTCACACGGCAGTCAAGGACAAGATCCCGCTTCTGGAAGAAAAAGTCCTTAGGGGAGTGTTGTCTCCTGGGCTGGCAGCAGACCTGCTGCTGAAGGCATTCAAAGATGGCCTCTAAGCGTTGTTTCCTGCTCTGTTCTTGATAAGTGCTTTATGTAAACGTGAACATTAAATGGGATTTTTCCACGTGTGGATTCAGATGTTTTCCTGCAGCAGACATGAACAAAATCCAGTACTCTGCAGAAGAATTCTGTTGGATTCTGTATATGCAGTGATCATGACAAATCTTAACACTCACTAAGAGATGACTACACACTGTATTGGAAGAAAATAAATTCCCAAATCTTCTATTTGTACGTGCCATAGATCTGTTGATAAAAAACTGGATGGCCATGTAAAATAATTGGGCTTGGTAGGGCAGGAGAGTGAGGTTTGTGGTGGTGCAGGGTTTGACTCTGGTTGTGGGGTCATCTCAGAGCAGTTGACACTGCAGCTTTCCACTCTAATATAGCAGCAGCTGTTGCCAGAATGGATTGCATTTTCTTTCCTCACCTTGAGTGACAGCAAGAACATTGGACTGCCTGACAGCACCAGACCACAGCCTTAGTTTTAAATAAATTGTATGCATATAAATAGAACATAGTGGGGTTTGGTCCCTCTTTGGAAGCTGTAGTTAGTTATTACACACTGTACAGTACGAGAAGGGAATTTTAACCATCTCAGTTTCAAAATAGATGTTTTATTCAAAAGCAAAATGTAGTTAGACTTTTTTTACGTGCAGACATCAGATGGAACAAATGTTACCCATGATGTTTTAATAGCAAATTTCTTTATGCTAGAATAATTTATCTCCGAAAATAATGTTTTTGTAGTTTTTAATTCTGACTTACAGTTTTTTTATTTTAACAAAATGGGTAATTGTGTTTGGAATTTTTTCTTTATCCTTTGCAGAAGACAGGACTGTTTCCAAAAGCACTTCTACTTTTTATTTTCCAGTGAGAAAAATCTGGAGGAAGCATTTTCCCGATCTGTGATCTAGAAAGCAGAGCTCATCTAGTACCCACTAAATGTGAAGGATAAAATGGAAAAGTGCTGATTTTTGGAGACCTGACAGTAAAACAGGAGAATTTGCGAGCCTGTTGGTGCTTAGATAAATTTTTAAAGAAATTTATTGGAAGTGATGATTTTCACAGTTTTTATTTTCTGGACATGTACATAAAAGGTATGGTGACTTTAGCTCAATTTCACCTGGTTGGCTTCTGGCAACCCAATTCCAGTATAGCAGTGAATTGGGTTACTTAAATCCTCTTTTTACCTTCATGATGTTTGTTTTTGTTTGGGTTTTTTCCCCTCAAAGTATTTTTTTCTGTTCTTTCCCCTTGTCCCAGTTGTTATATTGTGTTCCCAACTTTTGCCTGCTAGGCACTGTTTGCAGTGAAATGCTGAGGAAGGGCATTGTGGTGTTTTGGGGGCCATACAGCTGAGGCATTTCTTTGGTAAGAAATTTTGCACTGAGGTAGCTGGTGTTGGTGGTTTCCACCACCTAAATTGTCAGAACTTGGGAGCTCTGACCACTTCAATTTCTTAATCACTGCTTTGGGATTGCTGCAGTCACAAAGAAGCAGCTCGAAGGAGGAATGTATGGAGTGGCAGATGCACAGTGAATTTGTTATGACCATGCTGAATTGTGAGAGAAATGCAGTGCTTACAGTTTCTTTTTTATTTAATTAACCTCTATTGAATATGACAGAGAGGGCCCCAAACCGAAAGCAACATCTTGGGTCCTTTTGAGTCCTTTCAGCTTTAAATACTGACTGTGTTTTATGGTACCTTGTAGAAGAAATGACAGGTGGGAAATTAATGAATGAGAGCAGCAGCATTTTAACTGGTGAGTTCTCAACTGTTTGATAGTTCCTTTGTTTCAGGTGGAAGTTCTTGTGGTGACCTCATTTGTGTTTATCTGTTAGATCAAACCCTTATTATGGTCATTGCTTCTTCTGTCAGGGACTGCTGTTTTCCTTGTCTGTTATACATGAGCTCCCAGGCAAGTAAAATAGAACCTGCAGCTTTGTTTAAATGACACCTGTTCAAGCAGAATATGTTTTACAGCTTCTTCAGTATTTGTTTTCTGGATGCAGATTTGCTGATCCACTCAAGCCATGGGCTATCATTATTTTCTCATTTTGGTGCTTCTTTTATTGTATTGTTAATTTACAAATGAACTCTTAGCTGAAGTGCAATGGTTTAAGCAGGTTCTTCAAACAGCATTTTCCTCCTAAAGCAGACCATTAAATGAAAATCTGATTTGTCTTCTTTATGTGTTCAGTTATGCCTCATGCTTGAGTAGAAGGAGGAATATCCTTATATTGAAAGGAGTCCTTGGAAATCAAACAGTAAATGAGCATCCTGTTTTGTTTCTCAGTGATTCCCCTGACAAACTGATAAGCTATCCTGTGCAAACTGTGGACTGGGCTTTCCATGTGATAATGAAATAGTTTTGCAGCCTGTAAAATTTTGCTGTGGTGTGTTTTGGAGTCAACTGCTGCTCAATTAATTGTGCAGTTTTGTTCATGTTCTCGTGGGCTGGGCAGATGCATTGTCTTCAGAAGGACTGCAGAGCTTCAGCTGGTCAGCTGCAACTCCATAATCAATCCACTGTGTCCCAAGATAGAGAAGAACGTTTCCAGCTCATCATTCTAAACTCTGTGGGACTGACTTGGCTAAAATGCATTAAAATATTGTTATTCGAGTAAACAGGCTTCTGAAAAAAGATAGTAAACAAATCTGTTGAGTAGGATGTTGACATATTCTTAGTTTCTGGAGTTGTCAAGCTGCTCTCATGTTAACACTTAAACCCACAGCTTTGCAGAATAGTATGGGAAGATAATATAACTTCATGAGAAGCCAATAGCAAGATGAAGTTTGTAGCTGGAGGTATGACAAACTGTTAGACAAATGAGTTTGGGAGGTAAGAAATAAACTGTTTAGATACACACAGTCGTTTCCTACAAAGTCTTGCTGCTGTCTGTAAGTGCAACTTTTCCCCAGGTCCCTGTGTAATAGATGTTGCTGGTGTTTCACAGCTGGAAAAAACAAGTGTGGTGAGATCAAGTGATTTACCCAGGACTCTGAAACAGGTCAGAGAGTGTAAGGTTACAGTTCAATAGTCTTTAGTCTGAGCCCCACGTATATTTACAGCCATGTTACTTAAGGTTGAAAAAATGCTCTTAGCAAGTTCATGCTCTTAGTGTGACTTATTCCTTTCATATCTAATCTCTCTGTTTTCAGTGACAGGACCCAGTGACCCCTTCTTGACTACTGTTCTGTTGTAATGTCCTGCTTTAAGTAATAAAAAACTTTTCCTTTGATATCTAATCTGCCCTCGCCTTCTGTAAATGCATTACTTCCTGTTGTGCATGCTGCTCCAGCCTTCATGTTCTCACGTATATTGCTCATTTTTGAAATCTGCAATGTGTTGGCTATTTGAGATTTTGGGGTGTGGGAGCTGAGTAAAGCTGAAGAATATAAAGGAACCTTTTTTTCTAACTGTACACATTTCACTTCCTAAAGTTTTCTTTTGTAATGTGGCAAGATTCAATTACTGACATGCTCTGTACTGGTGCAAACATCCTTATTTCCCCTTTATTTTTATTTCCTTTCTCAGAGTGCTCTGTTGCTCCCCCTTGGATGCACAGTCAATAAGTAACATACTCCATGAGTTAAAATGAGAAAAACATTTTCACAGAGCTTAGTGCTTCTGTAACTATTCCTGCTGGACTGTTCTAACGCATTTATAATTTAATGAAAGATTGAACAAAAGTTGATAAAGAATGTATTTAAGGAAACACTGGTGTGTTCCCCTGAAGAGTTTGACAGTTGTTAGTGCATAGACTGACTAGCAACAGGATTCCTCTTCTGAAAACCAGTTCAGCTACTCCACAGTCATATTCCTTACAGTTTATTTAAAAGTAACCCACCCACCTCCTAATGGAACATTACCAGCATTTGGAAATTGAGAATAAAAATTTCAAAATTAAAAACTCATAAGCAATGAGAGTACATACTTAGAACGGAAGGATGACAGACATACTCTGTTCCCTCTTGTCACAGTAGGGTATGGTTCAGCTGATGAACAAGGAAGGAAAAGAGGAGTTGACATTCATGACAATGTATGGAGAAGGAACGTTATGGAGCAGCAAGAAGAATGCCTATTTTTCTTTATTTTTCCTCCCTTGGGAGCATAAGAATTATCTTGGATAATTCACTGTGAAGCCACAGAAACTGACAGTGTTTGCTGTGTGCTAGGCTTACAAAAATTATAAATTCAACTCCTATTTGGATTTGGATTTGTATGTTGCATGGGACCGTGTGACTCTTGTCCTTTGGCATTAGGTGGGTTTGTTTGTAATTGTGCTCTAAGTGGGGAATAGAAGCCCTTGTAGTTTGAGTAAAAATTGTTTTCTTGTAACAAGTTAAAAGCTTCACCTTTCAGAACATGTGATAAGATTCCTGTATTTTTCCTTTTTGTGGCAAAGTGAGTTCCTGCTCTGTGTTACTATGTCTTCCTTTCCTCTTACTTTTCTTCAACTGGTGGAGTAGCCTATAAAAGCTTTAGTTATGCACCTTTTAAAATGACTCAAATATTCATGAAGTTAATCAGGGAATGACACCACTTCTGCTTTGTTTCTTCAGTTGAAAGTGACCACTACAGCCTAAAGATTGCAACCTGTGAGAAGCCAAAGGCTGCAACAGCTTCAGAGGCCTGGGCTGACCTGCCCTGTGCAGGCTGCAATGGCTGGGGATGCGGAATGTGTGTCTAATGAGAAGAGCTGTGTGCCTGGGAGCAGTGCACACTCACACTGCTAAAGGTTTTCTCCCGGCCCTGAATCTGTGATCCTGTTTGTAGCCCTCTAATTGCAACCAGCAGAAGACAAGGGTGATGCTGGTTTTTATGACTTGTTGCTTAGCAGCGTTGATCAACAAAAGTACAACCTTTTCTTTTGCTGTAACCTCGGTGAACCCGGGCTTGGACGGAGCTCACCAGCAGAGAACAAGGGTTTCTGAAGCCGTGTGAAACTCCTGTGCTGTGCCTTGTTAGCAGTGTCTGAGGGACTGCGTCTCTTCTTGACCTCCTGCTTACCTTTGCCCTTTACTCCTCTTTCTCTCTCTCATCAAATCTTAGAAGAAAGCAGACACCATCCTAGGAAGTTGTGGAGGATGGGAAATACGGGGACAAGTCAGCTATGCTAAGATATATCCTGCCTCTTTTCAGGAAAAGGAGTTAAGCTGATTCCCAGACTGTGATGTCAGACCCTCCTCTCATGGAAGGAGAAAGACTTCAGCCATCACAGTAAGGTCTATTCTTATTTAGAGAAACTTTCCTAGTATTTTGAAGTAGGCAAAATAATCCATAGAGGAAAGGGAAATTAGGGTGCTAAGAATTTCCTGATTTATGTCTTTTAGAAGAGATTTCACAAACTGAATCAGAATGGGTATTGAATGTGGTTGAAAATAATCAAATGTGTGCCTTTATCTGATCAAATCTGGCAAAGCCTGCAAAATAAGAGCAAAGAATAAGTTGCTTGTTTCACCTTAACTCTAAACTCTGGATTGTTAGTCTGACTGGACAAAGGCATTTTAGTGACATCAGAAGCTGCAACGATTAATGTGCTTTACAACATCAGAAGCTTAGATCTGGAGCTTTTACTGTTGCTCAGATGCTTATCTTCTACACCTAGATCTGAGTAAGAAACAGCTGATTATTTGTATACTTTTTCTGCCAGAAATGTTGTCATCCTGAGCCACCTTTATGCTTGTGGACACTAGGTGGAAAATAATGCCTTGTCAGTGTGGTGGTTTTCTCCTTTCCACCCTGTCACCTCCAGCACTGACTTCTCCCCTCTATTCATTGGTAGCTTTTTAGAGCACTACAGGTCAGTGTGTTAAAAGGTCAGCATGTGTTTCACAAGCCTGTTATGCTCTGGTGTCCCTCATCCTCTGATTTAAAGAGAAACTCTGCTGTTCAGCTATCCCAATCTTGAAAAATTCATGGAGAGGACCAATATTGCTGTAATTGCATAATTGAGATCAGATAGAGGAGACATTCATTCCAGAACAGGCAGCTGCATAAGAAACTGGCTTCTGCCCTACATGCCATGTCAAAAGCATGGCAAGTGCATGGTATCTGGCAGAGCTCAATCAAGTAAAATAATCAGCAAATAGGGATGGAAATTATGTTGCAAATATTCTTTTTTTTTTTATATTGCATGAATCTTAACAAAATTATCTGCCTGGAAATCCTGTAGATTTCTGGGGCTAAGAGGAATGACTTCTCATGCCCTTGCTCAATGAACAGAACAAATTATGTTCACCTAAACAGAATTTCTTATTTTGATCTGTGAGTATGATTTGTCTGTCTTCATTGAACAACAGCTGCTAATATCTGATATCTGCAGGACTCAAAACAAGAGGCCGAAGTCATGTTCTTAACTTCTGATTTACAGGAGAAGTAGGGAACTAGAAGGTAGGTAGCGATCAATAAGCTTTTAGAAACAGTTTCAGTAAAAGTAAAAAATCACTTTTTTGTAGTTTATGAGAGCTATGATGCAGCACTTATAACTTGACTGATTCTTTCTGTGTGCAGTGGCAATATAAATTGATTAGATTTGAAAATTAATGTTTCAGACTTCAATTCAAATATTGTTGCCCTTTGCTTTTCCTTTTCACTATCCATTAGAATGTGACATTCTTAGAAATGAGAGAGCATTTAATGTGGGACTCTTTAGTACTGTCATTTCCACACCTGCAACAATGGAGCAAAGCATGGCCACTGTGCATCACTAGTATGACTAAAAGCCACTGGTTGCTTTATAACTGTACTGACATTAAACAATTATTTTGAATTATGTGTTGAAAGTCTCAGTTTCAGGTCTTGCACAGTGCATGTGGCTTTCAGTTTAGCTGGAGACACAGCTCCTGACACTCATTTTCACCACACACAATTCCTTCCATGTTAGAAATGCTGCTGCTTCTCCACACCCTGAGGTCAGGAGAGGTCAGCAGTGGAGCATGTGCCTACACGTGATGGAATAAAGTCCTAGAATAAAAGCTGCCTGAAGTTCATTCTGCTAGGCAGGTCAGTTTTCAGTTTTTGAGGTGGTAAACTTTATATGCAACAAGATAGGAAATTTCAGAGGGAAACTAGGATAATTAAAATAATCTTGTTTGGCCCATTGCCAATTCTTTCTTCTCAGTAAACATTGCTGTGGAGACAGGCACAGGTCCTGTAAATTAGTCTAGTCTGAACAGCTCTCATCTAACATTTTTGAGATTGAACCTTAGTGAATATCTAACATGCAAGCACATTTCTGTAGGACAATTTGAATAATTTTGCTTACACAATTTATTTTTTTTCTTTATTGGCTGTTCCTTGAGATTAAAGCTGGACTAAGTGGATCCTCAGGTTAGTGTAGTATTTCCTCATGTAGATTGCATCACAAAATCACTCCAGAAAAAGATATTTTCATGAGCAAAACTTGTATAAATTACAAAGAAAAACAATTTTGCCTGGAAAAGCTGAAATAGAGATTTAAATATTGCACAAGCTGGATAGAATTAAAGCTACTCTTCTTTTTCAGTTTCTAAATCTAGAAGCCATAATATTTTCTCCTCCCGTGCTTCATCTAGAGCGCTTGTAATAAACCACCTTGTCTGCGTGCCAAGAGGTTGCCACGGAGAGAAACAAATTGCAACTGATGACAGAGGTAAATCTTGTTATTCTGAAAATTATTCCTCCGGCAGCTTCTTGGTAACTTTGTTTTGCAGACGATTCCTGATGAATCTGCGGCGGCGACTCGGAGAGGAAACAGTTGCCCAGAGAGTTTCGCTGTGGCGACCCCGGTGTGTGCCCGGGAGCCTGGCAGCATTCCATAGGTGCCGTTCCATACATTTCCATACATCCATCCCCTCGGCAGTACTTATGGAGAGCCCTTAGATGGTGCTGTATGGCAGCGCTGGGCCCGCCGCCACCTCCGCTGCCTGCGGGATGCCCGTGCCCCACCTCAGGGCTGACACTGGGCCATAGCTCAGTCTAAAGAAGGTGAAAAAGCCGTCTCTGCGCGCTGTTAATTAGGATGAGTAAATGAAATCTGTCAGTAGAGACATATTAAATATTAAATTCAAACATGGGTTTCAACAGCTGCTGTAATTTAATCCTTATAAACTTGAATCTTGTCGTGCTTAAATTTCCATGCCAAATGTTTTGCTCTCTGTATGTGAAACAAAGGGCTTTTAAATAATATTTAAGGAGTTTTTAAAGAGCATTTAAAGATCATCCTGGTGGAAGAATAGTGCTCACCCTGGGAACTTCCTCACGTAAATATGGGTGTGGTGGTGTGGCCTTCAGATTATATCTTCCAGGCAGTGAAACTCTCTTCATTTCTGAAGAACTAGGGATGCATATTTAGGAATTTGAGTTGTGCTGTCAATTACAATGGAATTGAAATGGAATTTCCTCTAGCAAGATGGGCTTCAAACCACAAAGTAAATTTTATTTGGAAACTATTGCTTAAATTATTAAAGAGAGTTATTAAACAACTCTGAAATACTGATGGTATCCTTTGCAACAACACAGGAGAGAAGTAAAGTGCTGAAATCAAATTGATCTCTGCCCCTTAGAAAAGAGTTATGTGACTTTTTTCTCCTATAGTTTTACTGCTTGCTTATGCACGTTCCTGTATTTTGTGTTTTCCACCTGTTCTGCAGCTAGAGAGGATTGAGCCTGGGAATATTCTGCTAAAGCAAATGAAATATGCACATGAAATAGTTCATGTTTTCAGAATGACTTCATTTAGTCATGACTTTTATTTATTTATTTAGAGAGAGAAGGAGCTGGTGTTGTTACAGCCTCCGCTCTCTCTGCTCTATTTTTTTAATCTCTGAAACTTCCTATAATTCAACTTTTTTTCCTGACACTTAAAATGTCCCAGGCTGCATAAACTGAGTATCTGCTGTGTGTTCCTCTCATCCCAGTAATTCTCATCCTGTGGTCCCTGTATGCTGTTATTTTAGGTGTATCCTTTACCATTATGTGGGTTGTTAACATTACCCTGTATTCTGCTGCCATGTAGGTGGGACCAAGCACTGAGATTTTCTTTCCTGTGTGTTGAGAAAGAAACTCTGGCTTGAAAACACTGACAAGTTACTGGGTGGTGATTTGTAGCCTGAAGCTGGTGGCTATAAATTCTCACCTGTGAAAAGAGAATCTTGTAGCTCTGCACAAAATGTTCTTCCAGCTGCAGCTGAATTTCGGCTCTGTTAATATCCTTAAGCAGCTGCAGCAATGTGTCACACTGATCTGGTGTTTTGCATCCCCAAAGCTCTGCTCAAATATTTGAATTTAGTGAGGCACTCCACTGAGCTGAGAGGGAGGCCAGTGTCACTACAGCTTTACAGAAAAAGAAACAGCACCTGGGAGGTTAAAGCAACTTCCCCTCACCATGCAGCAAGTCTGTGGTGGGGCTGGAGTTACAGTTCAGGAGGTTCCTGGCTCGTGCTACACCATGCTGTGGAGAAAGGTCATTTCCCAAAATAGTGCAGAAGGTTTGTTATTGATAATAGGGCAACAAAGGGCTCTAGATGTATTAATAGGTCGCTGTGTGCTGCCCTTACTAATACATAATTTAGCAACCTTGGAAAATGGGCTACGTCATATTTTTCTGCAGCAGTATCACTTTCACAGTTAGATTTGTCTGCTATACTCTGGATAGGTATTTTGGCTCTTCTAACACAGTTTTATTTAAAGTAAATAGGGACATTTACTAAGTAGGCATGAAAAGCCTCCTGATGAGCAGCCACATTAAACTGCAATATCCAGCTCACCTTTCAGGTCAGCACAGCTCCTCTACCCCTTGGAAGGCACTGAGCAGAGCTCTGTCTGCCTGAGGAGAACAGAGAGGTGACAGAGGATTTCGTGACAGCCATACCTGGCAGTGCAGGAGCTGGGGTACAAGGATGGGAGCCCACAGGGCTGCCAGGTTTGGTGACAGCCCCTGGTCCCCCAGAGAGGCAGGCAAACCCATCCCCACCCAGTGGGACAGGATAGAGGGTGCTGATACTTGTGAAGGGGTTTTAGTTGAGATTTAGTCCCAGCTGTTTCTCAAATGACCTTGGGTATGGGGTATTTGGTAGCTATTGTTGGATCTTGTAGATTTTTATTTCAATTTGCCTTTTATAAAATGCTGTGGATCTCCTTTGAACTCTTTTACTTTCGGAGTGTACTTACTGAAGGATTTTGTTTCTTCTCAAAATGAATTATTTGACCTGCTAGGTTATTCAGCAAATTCAAAAGTAGGAAAACAAGTTTCTTTTTTTCACCAAGCACCCAGATCTATGCATCTGAAATAGAATGAAAAACAAAATGGTATGTTGCCTTAGCCAAGTCTGAAGAATTTCAGTGAATAATGGTGGGAAGAATGACATTCACAAAGCAAATAGGTATTGAATCAATTTATTCAGTCTTAATATGGTTTGGGTTTGGGTGAAGGGTCTCCAAATAGGGAAACACCAGGGAAAGAAATGTGGAAGCCAAAATGTATAAGGAAAATTGAACAGATCATGTACAGCATCCAGAGATGTTAAGGGTGCTGTTCTCTCCTCTTCATATCTGTGGATATATGTATTTGAATTAACAGAGCAAGGTGAGCTTTATGTGCTGCATTTGCTTTTTAATGCTTGTTGGTTGAAGTAATTGGATCTATTGTTGTGGGCATTGGGAATGCCAGCTTGGCTCTTACGGTCACTGACTTGTGAACATGACCTCTGGAGGTCAAAACACTGGAGAGCTTGCTCTGTTTCATTCTCAGAGGTACCAGTAATAAAAATATATAGTATATATAGTCACTGGTTTGAAAAAGCAATGTCAATGTTCCCTGCCTTTACCTAGTTTGTTGTTTGTGCTGAATTGTGGCGTGTTTTGTTTCGTTCTTGTTTTGCTAATTAATCTCTTTAACTATCTTCTGGTGGATTCAGAGTTTTTGAAGTTTGGTTGACTTCTTTTTTTCCCTGTGTTTTGTTTTGGTTTTTTTGAACCACAGTTGAGTTTTCACAACCGACATTGGTTGATCAGAGATTGTATTGTAAATGTTAGTGGTTCTGAGTGATGTTTGGTACTTGATTTGGCATCTTGCTTTCATTCTTCCAGATGATGAAGTCACCCAGATGTAGTCAAGCAGTGGCACGTAGGAAAAACAGTGCACTTTCTGAGAGAGACAAAAAATCCTTCTTGTGACTGAGGCCAAATGATTCATGGCAAATGCTAATGGATACATAATCTCAGCATTGACTACTGGGGTGGTTTCAGTTTGAAACCAGGCAGAAATACCAATTTCGTGCAGTGGTTTTGGTTCGCCAATTTGAGATTTCCCAGCCGGTGCACCAAAATTTATATGGTGGGTCTAGTGCTGGCTAAACACTAGTACACCCACCAGAGTATGCTTACACATTTTCTGCTGTGAGATGGGATTAGGAGAAGAGCAAAGCAGGTTCAAACTTTAAAGGGTATAAAGAAAATTTTATTAACAAAACTGAAAGAAGAATAAGAATCAGAATAAAACCTTCAGAACACTTCTCCTCTTTTCTTTCCCACTGACAATGTACAGAAACAATTCAGTCAGTTTTTCACCTCTAGAATAGTCTTTCTTCAGTTCCCTTAGGGAGAGGAGCATCTCTTGCCATGCCATGGAGATTTCTCCACAAGAAAACAGTTCTCTCGTGGCTTCAATTTCCACAAACAGCAGCCACCCAGGAATCTGCATTTGTGAATTCCCTCCCATCTTTCACAGCCTTCCCACAGCTGTTTCTGGGCCATGTCAACTTATGGGGTTCTATTTTAAGGATGAGCTATTCAGAAGCAAAGGTTCTCTTCACCTATCTCTGAGATCATCTCTGGGAACAGAGATTCTCTTCTTCCCTTGGGGTAAAGGGTCTTCATCACTCTTATTTCTCTCTGTTCAAGTTTCTCATGGGATCACAGCTATTTCAACATCTACTGGTTCAGCATGGATGCCTTTGCTCAGGTCTACAATTTGAACGCTCCATCCCCCCATGTTTTTTCCCATGATTTAAAGGGGATATTCAGGTATACCATAGTCCATCACCATGGCTTGCAAGAGAATTTGAGCCTAAAAGTTAAGACATCTCCTCATTCATCTCTCATCTGGGACCTGACTCCTCCTTTTACTGGCTTTGGTGTCTCCACGTTGTTTTTCTGTGTGTCTTCCTTCATTCTCCTTTTCTCTCACTGTGGAGAGGATCAAAGGTCTGCAGGTCTCATCTGGCCAGCCCAGTCAGCACTGGTACCTCTTCCAAGCCAGAAACCAGAGAGGGTGATTCCTGGGGTTTTTAATCTTAAAATGTGTCTTCACAAAGGTGTGTCTAATTTTTTCATTGGTTTAACAATGTGTCAATATTCAAAATTAGCCACTGATTGGTTTTTTGCCCTTCTAAAGGAAGCTGCCAAGGTCCTTACAGGGAATTATTACCATAACTGGTTTCTTTCCTTCCATACCAAAAAATAAATTAATTCAAAACCAAGACAACTACATCTGCCTTCCGTACTAGGGAACTGAAGAGAGACCCAACTAAAACATCCTATCAAAAAAGAGACAAATGATCTCTCTAGAGTGCCTCAGTTCCTGCTCCTGGTTTGGAGCATGCTTGAGTTCTTGTGGAAGAAAGAGAGATTTCATGGTCTGTATGGTTTGTGTTTTCTGGCATGAGAAGGTTTTGTGGTTTTTCATGGTATGAATCCTTTCCAGGAGCTTGGGGAGTTCATGTCAGTCCTCAGCTTTCCTTGTACAAACCTGTCAAAACATGCAGGATTTAAGCACCAAGCATGGCATGAAACAACCCATGGATTTTGTGGCCCATCACTGGATTGGCTGGACTTAGGGCAAAGCAATCATGGTACTGGTGATTAGATTGCCTACCATAAAATTCCTGGATGGTTCACATGGGGACGGTTGTGTTTCCTCACATCCTCTTTATTTCTCCCTGAAAACTCACCAGGATATAACTATCATGTTGCCTCTATCAAAGATTCTTTTTTAGGTGGTTTGAATATGTTTCTTCCCAGTCTTCAGCCTTCTTTCACCACACTGCTCCTTAAAAACGCTCACATTACAAGCTGAAATTTGCATCTGCTGTAGGAATTCTGTTTAGGATTGTGGGTGGGCTTACTCTGTCTAGGTAGTGACGTTGTTTTTCTGGAGTTAGGAGAGTTTAGACCTCCTTAAAATTGATCTCCTGCTTACAAAGGATTTGAGTATTTTTATGTCTTGCTAGAGAGCCTTATTTTTTTTGTGCTGCTCTGTGGCTTGATCAGGGCAAGCAGCACATTGTATATCTGCTTGCACTTGTTTGAAATTGATGTTGTGCCCTGGATGTTGTGCTCAGATTTACAACTGAGGTAAAAAGAACAACCACTTGTTACTGTCTTTTTTTCTGCCTCCTCAATGTGTCAAACTGCACCATGGTCCTTCAGGAGTGTATTGGGCTACTCAGAACCAGGGGAAAAAAATGGTGAGCAGAGTCTTAAATCAATTGTCTCAGGTCTCATTTCCTTCAGGGTTCTGCATTTCTGACTCTTTTTGGTGAGCGTTTTTTCACTGCTTTCAAGGGGCAAGAGCTACTGAGGATATAAAATGTTTTGTTGTTGGAGGAGAAGCAGGACTGGGAAAATCAGGAGTCCCAGCTGTTGTGTAAAATGGCTTTAAGGGCATAACTTTCTTAAAGAGGCCTATTTGTGGTTAAGTTGATCAAGGCATTCTCTTAGTCAGGAAACCTGTTTTCTGTAGCCCAAACAGATTAAAATCCATTTGGATCATCTCTTAAACAACATTGTTGGTTTGTTTGGGTTTCATTTTTTTGCCTAGATATCTTTTGTTTATGTGCCTTGCTAAAACTATCCATTCCTCAAACCTTCCTTCTGCTCTTACTTTTAGATTCTTATGAAGGTGTATTATATAATTCACACAGTGAATTATGTATTGTTCTCCTTTTCCTTATTTCTCCCTGTAGATGGAAAGCTTCTTGAGCTGGGGTGAAATTCATGCTACCTTTAAATGCTAAGGGCAAAGTCTCACTTTTGCTTTTGCAAAGCACTTCTCTTTCATTTCTTTCCACTCTGTGTCTTTGCATCTCTGTCTTGTGGCTTGTTTGGCAAAGGCTGACAGATCCTTTTCTAGCCTGATAGGGCAATGCTGGCAGAGGTAGCTCACAGGTGCAGCACTCTTCACCACTGTTAGAAAAGGGAAAATGAATTTTTCATCTGGAGTTAGAAGATGATTCACACTATAGTCCCTCACTCAAAAATGCTGGCTGTTTCTCTTCAAGGGATGCTGAAGTTGTATCATGCATCTGACTGGCTGATGGCACATTGAACCTTTATTTACAGATATGTATAAATAAAATCAATCTTCCTCTACAAACTGTCAAATTGTATTTCCCAAAAGCTAAGGAATCTTCAGTCCATTAAATCTGGAAGTAATGAATGAGCCCAACTCTCTAGAAAGAGCACCTTTTGTTCAGAGAGACTGTTTTGTTTTAATCTGGCTGCTGACAGAGTTGTCTATATTTTCCTGCAAAAAAATGAAAATATTGTTTTTGATGTGTTAAAAAAGTTGCTGCACTGTGGTATTTAGTGTAATTACATTAATTCATGTTTTGAATTAAAGATATCCTGAATAGCTGAAGGTGTATGTGATATGAGCACAGACAAACCAAGATGTGCAGGCAGGGGATGAGGAAGGGGAATTACCTAAAGAAGATGTTCATCTTCTGACATTATTTGTGCAAGTGAGAGGGTGGATCACTGGCAGCAGGTGCCCTGAGCAGTTGGGATGACTGGCTGCTGTTCACCTTTTCGGGATGTGGGTTGGAATTACAGTGTTCTGTTTGATCATTATCAGGAAAAAAGAACCACATTTTGAATTGAAGTACCTCAAGGTTAACTCCCATGCCTCATAAATTAAGGGAAAAAAACAGTTGCTTGTCTTCATGGCCATCTTACAAGTCATGGAGAATACATTACCCATTTCCTAGTTAAGCTGCATTAATCTGTTTTCTGACACCACTCATGTCCAAAACAACCTGCAGGCTCAGAATGTGTCAGGGCACAGCCATATTGAGCTTGCTGGTGAGAAAGGGTTGATTTCAGGACCCTCCAACATGTCTTTGATTAGAGTCTCAAACTCCTGCCTCTCCATTCCTGGAGAGTTTTATTGCCAATCTCAGGTCCTCCCTGTAATGACATGAAGACTGGAAGGGCTTTGGCACATGCTTGAATGTCCATTAGCAAGAGAAACTGCTAATTGCCAAGAACCCCACAAGATACAGTGGGCTGGGCAGATGGGTGGTGTGAGGACAGGCTGCTGTCTTCTCTTGCCTCTGCCCAGTGTCCAAGGTTGCCTGCTGGAATTGAAGAGGGTGAGACTTTTCCCCTGCACTTAGCAGCAGTCTCTGCCTGTGGCTGGAAGGTTTTCCTGTGTTCTCTCACCTTGCTGGGAAATCTTTCAAAGACCTTTGAAAGAAATGGGAGGGTATCTTTCCTTGAGGGTAGCTTTCTTTCCTGGCTGTCCTCTTTGTAGCCAGGAGGGAAAGGGTAAACAAGGATTCCATCAGAATTCAAGTTGAATGCATCCTTGGGATGGTGTAAGATGTCAGGTTTCACTTGGCTTGACTGATGATATTAATTTTGTTCTTGGGTAAGTGCTTTTTCCTTTTTTGTTTACAGGAAAGGAGTCTTCAGAAAGTCCCTTTCAGAAAGCTTGATGAGATGATGCGAGGGACTTGGCAGTCTTACATTGGAAGCAAGAGAATTGATTTGGGTTTGTCATGACACTGCAACTTGTTACAACAAGCAGTCTGTCCTCTGCTAGAGTAGAGCAAGAGGAGACCAGGGGTGTGCACTTCTGCTGGGGTGGAAGTTCTCTGGCTTTCAGCGTTTGCACAGTGAATTCAGTGTCAACAAATGTACAGACAGAGAATCTCAGAGGAGTCAGAGGTAAGTAGCCTGGCTTTTTGAGGTTTCTAGAAAGAGCTGCAGAGCTAAGGGATCTCTTCTGAGTTTTTGGCCTGTCATGAACTGGCAGGTGACATGGGAGGAGGTAGTCCCTGGTCATTTGGCAGCGCCAAGAGCAAGCTTTGAACCATGCAAGCTTCTGCCAGGTTAGGAAACATTCCCACTAGACACTTCAGAGTCCTGGCCTCTTGGCTGCCTGTCAGAGTTTTGGGTGATCTTTTTATTTATATCTGGTCACTACTATTGAGTTGTGTCAGTTCCTCTTTTAGACTCCCCCAAGAAATGAAAAAAGTTCAATGGGAAACAGATTTTCTGAACAGTGTAAAACCATGCCCCATCCATTTGGAGGGATGTGGAGGATTCTTGAATTCTCTCCCACCAAATAAGAGCCTGGATCTTGACAAACTATTGATTAGGTGACAGAAAAACTAATGACAATGTCGCAGTGCAGCTAGTCTGAAGCTGCTCCCCAAAATCAACCAGCCTAGAAGTAAACAAGTCCCTGGGTGAGCAAGGATAGGTTGCATTCAAATCAAACCAGGGACCCTCAGCCAGTGTCATTCAGACCTAAACACAGATGTTTCATTGGCCAGAGAGCTGGATGGTGCTGAGACCTCAACCACTCACTTGTGTAAGCGAGGGAAATTTGAAGCTCCTATAAAAGGGGCTGTGGGAATAAACTTGAAGCTTTTGTCACATGGATCTCTGAGAGTTTGTCTGTCTCCACCAAACACCCCCCACCATAACTCATGTGACAGCACTCGTGTGACTTGGGCTGAATGGCAAATGCAAAAGCTGAGTGCAGTTTTTAGTTTTAATAGACTAGCCACAGGATAGTAACAGTGTGAACATGGGGAAGAAGACTGGCCTGGCTGAAGAGGGAGCTTTTGGTAAACTCGGGAAAGAAAAAGAATTTCTGACCTTTGGAAGAAAGGTCAGGAAAAGTACAAGGATGTCATTATGTCATGTAGAGAGAAAATTAGAAAGGTGAAAATTCAGCTGCAACTCATTCTGGCCTTTCCTATGAAAGATAATAAAAAAGTATCTTAATAAATTCATTAATAACAAAAGGAGGGCCTTGGAGGTCTTTTCCAACCTTAATGATTATAGGATTCTGTGGAATGCATTTATCCTTGAAACATGATACCCTAATTTTTGTGAAATGCTTAAATTCACCCTTAGTTATATTTTCCTGGTTGGAATTGCTGAAGGACTGAATTTCCTGGCTCTGACTTAGAGAAATCTGTCACTTTGAGTAGGAATGAAACTTGACTGATGCAATCTTATCACAGTATCACCATATAAATGGATCTTATTTATTTTTAATTGAAATGTCAACTTAAAAGATACAGTGCATATTTTTAAATCACACTGACATTATATTTAGATCTTTTCATTAAGTTCGGGGTATGCAATCCCATTAAAAATAGGGAGCTAAGTATAAAAACATGAAGTCTTAATGCTTGCTTACTAAATATTCAGTGTGCAAGTGGGCATTGCTCTGGTAACACCTGTGAATAGAGCTATTCTGGTTCATTTAAAAAGTGTCACTGCCATGAGTGACAGCCACCAATGTATTCACATTATTTCAGAACTATGCTGATGGAAGGAGCTTTCCTGCGACTGTTAATCTTCACTTACATTCCCATCCCATTTAAAATGTTTTTCTCAGTTTCAGAAAAGAAAGATCCAGTGATTTTTATTGCTAAAACAAGCACTGCTTCTAACTCTGCTGGAATGCAATTGCACGCTATGTACTGGAAGTCTGGATACCAGGGAAGTGTTAATCCCTGCAGTCGAGGAATACCAGACGTGGATACTTTGTCTTAATTTATTTTGCTGGTTCCAGCCCCGAGCAGGGCCTAGACCAGGCTCATGTGGTAATTTGTGGTAACTCGAGGCAGTGAGAGCAAACTGGGAGAAACCTGCTCCTGTTCATTGGTGCAGTCTTGCATCTGTAGCTCCAAAGTCCTACTCACCTAAGGTGAGCACCTTAGTTAGGGCTTTGACCCTCCCAAATGGCTTCCTGGTAAATCTCTTACAAAACAAATTCTTCGGCCTGGCATGTGAATGAACATTCCAGGCTTAAATAGCAGAGAAAGAATCAAGAAAGTATTTGATGCTTTGTTGATCAGCCAGGAAGCAAGGCCTATTTTTGGTTGTGGTCACTTTAGGCTGTGCTGCAAACTTTGGCATGAAGGTCTAGGGGCTCAGCTAGAGAACATTCTTCTCCTCTTTATTTAAACAGGCACAGTCCCAGAAGAGTAACAATCCAAAGTTTACACTTGCAGTGAAATGCTGTCTGAGAAGTGCTGGAAAAAGAAAGGTATGTGATAGAAAGTAGAGGTCTGAAAAGTAAAGTAGAGCAGAACTAAATGCAAACAGAAGAGGAACTTCTACTACAGAAACTTGAAGTCTTTTTTAATTGGTTTTTAAATGCCCTAAACTGGAAAATAAAGGGGAAAAGGTTTGATCTTTTTTTTAGCGTTGGGCCATATGTTGATTTTAATCATGATTAAGCTGGAGGGAATTGAAACAATTACAAAGACAACCAAAACAAAGCAAAACCAAACATGAGAAGTCTTTCCCTATTTTACATAGGGGAATAGGCTGCCACAGGCTAAAAAAATAGTGCCATACTATCACCTGATGCTCTGCTTTTCTCCTGTACAGTTGTTGGGGAGTTTGGGATGATGCTTTATTTTTCTTTCTTTCTTTTTAACTTAATGAAACATTTCCAATCAATGGATTTCCCTGCCCCGGCTACTGCTCAGCTCCAGCAGGTCTTTTCTTTCCTTTCTCCTTTCTCCTTTCCTTTTTCCTTTCCTTTCCTCCTTTCCTTCCTCCTTTCCTTTTCCCTTTTCTTTCCCCTTTCTCCTTTCCTTTTCACTTTCTCCTTTCCTTTCTCCTTTCTCCTTTTTCCTTTCTCCTTTCTCCTTTGTCCTTTCCCTTTCTCCTATCCCCATCCCCATCCCTCAAACCAATGCCAGGTTGTGCAAAGGCAGGTATTGTGCCCATGTGGAAATCCTACAGCTGCATTTCCACTGCCTGGTATCCAGCAACTGGATGGCTTTCCAGGATGTGTTCCCAAGAGCTCTGCAAGGAGCCAGCAGCCAGGTAAAATGGCAGCCTTTGGTTCAAATGGAACCTGTGAATTCAGCCAATTCTGCCCCCATCCCTTTTCCAAGAGCTCTGCTGGACACTGAGGCATTGGCAGCCCCATGTTCAAGGTTAGTTCAGGAATTTTTTAATTGCATCTCGGGGAGTTTTTAGAAGATTCCTTTGCAGACTCCTTGAGTGCTCTGTGCTGGGAAGATGAGGTTCCATTTGCTGCAGCTCCACAGACACTGTGGTGGCTGGCAGGCTCCAGGCAGGAGTGATTGCCCTGGTGTTTTATTAGCTCCCAGAAAATATATAGCAGGGAAAGAGGCCACGCCGGCTCCAGCACGGTCTGCCTGAGCTCTGACCCCTCGGGCCAGAGGCTACATTGCTTTTACAGCCAGCACTTAACCTTGCTGCTGAGACTTGTCAACAAGGAGGCCAATTAGCAGCAGATAAGATGTGGATGATATAATGCAGATGTCTGTCTGTAAGGAGCATAACTGATATATTTTTAACACAGGATCTTAAAACATGGCTCTGCATAAATGATGCCACCCCCTCCACTGTAGAGAAGCCCTCCAGACAGTGAAGAGTTACAAAAAATTGTAGGTTTGTTGTTATTTTAGTTTGGTCTGGCTTTTTTCTCCCCTCCCAAATTCTCTTTTAAAGCCTTGTTCTGCTGGGCTTATGATGACTATGGCATGTGTAGGAGTGTAAGAAATAACTATGAAAAAAATTGGCAAATTTAAGTTTATTTTTTTAAACATAGATTAAAAATGCACATGGATTCAGAATGAAAACAGGGCACTTCTTGTTTTCCTGAAAGAGTCAGTACACAACTGGAGCCGTTTTCTGTAATCAGACATGGATATTGGACTATCATCAGAAAATACAGACTAGGGAAATTTGAGTTAATTGATTAAAATCATGCAGATCTACAAGGCTGTTACAGCCACCTGCAGCAAAGGGCAGGGGCTCCTTATCACATCTCTGCTATTTGGGTGCACTCAGGGGTTTTCAGCTTCAGGGGCTGATTGCAGGCAGTGTATGTCTTGGTGGAGACTGAGCCTGATCTTTTAAACAAAAGTTTATTATAAATTACTTGAGGACTGGAGTTTCTGCAAGACTTGCACTTAACTGCTAGCTGACTGCTTAGGCAGTCAGGATAATTCAGTAAGATAATTCAGGCCACTCCCAGCTTATTTTAAGTAATTCTGCAATCTGGTTTTGGCGATTTAGAACTTACTTAAACAATTAAGGCACTTCTTCATAGAATCACAGAATGGTTTGCAGTGGAAAGGACCTTAAAGTCATCCAGTTCCAACCCTCCTGCCATGGACAAGGACACCTTCCATTGGACCAAGTCCTCTCCAGGCTGGCCTTCAACATTTACAGGGATGTGGCATCCACAGCTGCTCTGGGCACGATTTGCATGATTAATTGCTAGGATAACTATTTATGTCTAGTGTAAAAAACTCCACAGAGAGTATCTCTGTATATTTTCTATTACAGACACAGGGTGGGCAGAGAGAAAAAGAGACACCACCTTTTTTTTGGGAGACACCATGACTTACCAACTCTGTGTCAAAGCTTTTCTTTCAGCTAAGGAGCCAGCAGAAGAAGAGGAGCAGTGAATTCCAACACAAGGTACTGATAAAAGCCCTGAAAATTAGTATCCACACCTCAGTGGAAACAGCTGTGAGAAGTTTTTTCAGTTGAGTAGACACTAAGACTGCCCTAACTGAGGCAAAAAGGCAGTCCTCTTGTATTTAATGCTAACATTAATATATGTGAGGGTAATTCTTGTCTAATGAACACCCAAATTATTTTCTTTCCTTGGTCAGTTTTAAGTAGTCTTACTTTGTTTAGGATGTTTAGTATCTTTTCTTGTTCAGTGGAGCCAATAGTACCTTTGCTTCTTGGAAATTTGTCTGCTCTTAAAGTTTCCTTCTTTAATGTCCTCTGTGCATTTTAATTATTCCAATAATCTCTGGTCAAAAAAACAGTTTTTTTCTAAAATGCTGATAAAATGAGTACACAATATTTTTACAATTAAAAACAAATATTTTCATGACAATGTTTTAGTGCACCATGTTCATTCATTCACTGCTTAGTTCATCTTTAAGGAAGTCTCCCTGCTTTCATCTGGGCTACTTCCAAGCAAGAGCAAGTCCCTCAAACTACTGCTGAAGGGTCTGATTTTTTTGAAATGCATGATTGAACAGAGAAGAGGAATGACGTTGCAGAACTGACCTGGGAGGTTGCTACAAGCACAGAGCTCACAGAGTGAATCCTGGAGCAATCCTGGCACTATTTGCTCTATTTCTTCATCAGGAGTGCGAGCCAGAGCTTTTCTTTTCGATTTCAAA
Organism: Thryothorus ludovicianus; assembly: GCA_013397245.1. Classification (NCBI taxonomy): domain Eukaryota; kingdom Metazoa; phylum Chordata; class Aves; order Passeriformes; family Certhiidae; genus Thryothorus; species Thryothorus ludovicianus. Next base: position 1,856,494 of record VZTB01013653.1, on the reverse strand, counting down.
ATTGAAGATTAGTATCATTGAGAAAAAGTGTTATCTTCTTGTCTTGTAGGAGAATCCTTTCCCCCTCCCTCCAAATCAACTCTAAATATATTTAAGGTGAAAAAAAAGAGAGGAAGGAAAACCAAAAGAAACCAGAATATAGCCAACCTTTTTAATTAGAGTATATTGTACTTCCAAACTGGATACACTAGAAATTGGCAATGCAACATAAGATGCAAAGAAATATACCAGTTACTGTCAAAATGACCCTGTACAGCCTTATAATGCAAAAAGCTTTATACAATACAAATTTTTATTAATGTACACAAACCTTGACAGAATGATATTTGAACATAATACAACAAGTAAAAAAAAAAAAAAAGAAGAAAGAAAAAAGTGCTGAGAACTTCAACTGAATTACTGAATGGAAAAACACACCAGCTGTCATTAAAGAATGCATAGTGAAAACCAGTATGAAATTACCTTTATGGTGGGGGGAATTTATCAGAACTGTTGGTCATTAATCAGTAGGGGGAACCTCTGGAGAACATTCCTGTCTTTAGTCTTGAACAGCAAACAAATTATTTTAATTTGCAAGAGCTCTGATAAATAGCGTATTTTTTTATCTTAAAAAAATAAAAACCTCCTAACACACTTTTCCTTACAGAGAAAACTTCTATAACTTGCCAGAAAGAATCAATTTATCCTTTCCAAAGTGCTAAACAAATTTCCCAGGTACACTACACATTGCCAGGTCAGATACTGGTGCAGTGGAACATGGTCAAAACACGTGGCGGTTGCATGCGGGCAGCTCCTTCTTTTAAGTTCCAGCCCCATTTAAACTGTGATTTGGTTTAGATACAGTGGCCTACTATTATAACATTCCTCCTCCTTCTTCCCCCCGGACAGCTGTACTTTACCTGTAGTTGGTGTGAAAAACAAGCTTTTTGATTTGGGAGTGTTTGCTTTTCTGTGGTGTGGTTGGAAATGCGCGTGTGGAGTGTGTTTTACAGAACTGGTGGAGCTGCTGGATACAGAGTGCAGGTTTCATGCTCTCGAGATAGTATAGTTATTATTTTATGCTCTGAGTACTTACCAACACAGTATCTTCTCTTCTGTCTGTGCCCCCAGGGAGGTGTGAGCAGGAGCTCTGTTGGAGTAAAGCGTGCTGAGCAGGGCCCTGAGTTAGGTAAGTTGTTTACAAAGGTTTACACGCAGTTTGGAGCAGATGGGTTTTCTTCACTGCATAGACAGAACCGCCAAGTGCTCATTAGAACCAAAACCGTCTGCTGGAATGTAAACAAATGGTGAGGCTTCTCTGTCCTACAATTAATAATGCCAAATGATATCCTGCTACGATTTTGGGTATTTCCCCCTTATAACTAGCTTCCAGTATGGTAACAGGAGTGTGCAGATTAGGATGCCCTCCACAAACAGGAAGAATTTGGTCATGACAGTTCGGCCATCTCAGTACAAAACTGAGAATGTTTGGCCATCTCAGTATAGGTTAAAGTGATGCAAGTTTTGCATCCAAAAAGTCCTTCTACACAAGCTTCATTTAAGAACTAATGAAGATTGAGTTACATTTCTACTTGTCCATATGGCTGAGAGCCCTTGTGGACAAGAAATGCCTTCCTGAACTGGCTCGTTGCTTTCCTGCTGTCACGAGCAAGGGTTGGATTCCCCCCATCCCACAACAACCTGCAGAGGAAGTTCCTTCAGGACAGCACGAGGGTGGGTAGATAGCATGAAAGATGTGACTCAGGGCACCTTCTACAGTGGCTTGGCCAAGGGACAGGGAGGAGACTGGCAAAAGCTAGGTCAGACACTTCTAATAGCTGGTAAGAGACAGCCAGATCCAAATCCAAGAGACACTACGGAAAACAATAATTCAGTATGAAGGCATTCCTGCACATCACATGTTCATTTTGAAATGCTTCACATTTTATACATTTCATCCAATTGTAAAACAGAGTGCTTTTAATCCCAATCCTTCTTCCCACATATTAAGTTGTCTAAGGAACAGAAATCAATTAACAGTCAATTAGCTTCTCTTGCATTAAGATCACTCTTGGCATTTTGAGATTAACGAAGGTTGTACAACCAATCTGCATTTGCTTCTTCCTGCAATAAAGTGCTACATATAACATGTCATTTTAATGACCACAAGTAGGAGCATTAAGTAAGTACAAAGTTAGCTTCCTAGCAGGACACACTCTATCTGCCATCAACAGAAAGGAATAAAGTATTACTGATGACATGGAGGGGAGCGAGAGGACTGTCAAATTTGCAAGTACAATTGAAATACTGAGGGTATAAAAGAGAACTTTATGGTTCCAAAAGCATCTTTTTATAGCTTTATATTTCAAAGAAGTTACTGGTACCTTTTCAAATAAACAGTCTTATAAACTTCATCCCACAATTTGTTTTTTTTTCTTTTTTTTTTTGTTTTTTTGCAAGTGAGAAATAAACTAGTGCAAGACTAAAGCACTGTGCAAAACTGCCTTTTTTTTTTAGTCTGAGTATTTATACCCAGAATTTATCCATACCCTTTTTTAAATCCCCTTGTTGGATTTTTTTTTCCCACCATAGAATTCTAGTTATACAAGTTGTTCCTGCAAACTAAAAGGTAACCACTGCATAATACAGTATATATATAATATTTATATGCCCTTTTAAAACAAAAGATGTATGCTGTGGCCCAGAGGCAGGTGTTTGTCACACCTGTGTAAGAGCTGAGGATTGGGCCTGCTGTGTGGGTGTGTAGCCTGCACACACTGCATGTGTGTGTGTGTGGACATACACACTCTTTTTATTGTCATGCTCTCATCCTGCATGTGCTGAAAGCAACTATTTTTCCTCACCAGTTCTACCCCAAATCCTCAAAGCTTGACAACTGAACACAAGGCATCAAACAACCAAAGGAAGCTGCAAACAGCACTGAAATAATACACCAGTTCTCCCCCTGTCCCGCCCCAAACACTGCTCCTTCTACAGCTCCACGGTTCAGGGGGAGGCAGGGGGAAGGCAGGGAGCAAGTGTGTGAAAAGGGGAAAAGAAGGATGATGAAATAAGCCAATCCAAGGGATGTGCAAAAGCAATGTCATGGCACACTACCAGGCCTCTCTTCCAGGCACCCGCACGCACGCAAAGCCCAAAAATAAAATGCATCAATATGTCATCTTACAAGTGCTGATTGCCAATAAGGACACTCTTTTTTTTTGTTTTTTTTCTTCAGCTTAACAAGACAAAATAGTTTCTTAGATAAGAGTACTGGGAACATGCCTCTGAAGGTAGAAGTCTGCAGTAGGTCACCTCTTGGAGATTTAATAAAGCAGCTTTCATGTCAATGCAATAAGTATACACACAGAGCCATTTGCTAAACCTTACTAATGATATAGTACAAGTGTTCGTTACCTCTGGGGGCTACGTTTTGCAGCAATGTATAACCTGCTGGGTTTGTTGGGGGATTTTTGGTACAGAATGCAACTGCCCTCAGACAGTTTCTGCCCTTTCTGTTAGTCCAAGGTAGGCAAGGAAGGAGTGTTTAGGTGAAGAGGCACCTCCCGGTGCAGTCTGAGGTCTGGGTGGATGGAATGTGAGATCGTAGTGGTTTTTGGGGAAAAACATTGTTAAAGGAATAAGGTGGGCAAACTCAGAGTTCCAGTATTTGTCAAAGCACAGGGAAGTGCCGTTGATGGCCAAGGCTTTCACTGGCAAGTTTGGCTCTGCCCCGCTGCCGTGTGCAGCTGACATAGCTACTGTTTGCAGAGCCTGGGAGGCAGACATAACTGAGAGGGGTGACAGAAGGTTCCTGGAGCTGCTCACTGGCAGGAGGGGACTGGCTTCCTTGGAGGTTGAATACTGGCCCTTCTTCTCCTCCTCGGAGCAGTCCCCATTCTGGTGCTTCTTCACGTGGCGGCTGAAGACAAAAGGGTGGGTAGTCTTGAACAGGCACTCGTCGCAGCTGAAGGTCTGGCGTGGAGCGTGCTTCAGTTTCTTGTGCAAGTTGAGATTGTCTTTGCGTTTGCAGCTGTAGCTGCACTGGTCACAGTGAAAAGGGCGCTCGCCGGTGTGGACGCGCACGTGCTCGATCAGCTTGTTGGCTGTCTTGGACAGGTAGCCACACTGGTCACACTTGTAATGGTTGCCAAGGCGGTGCTCTCGGATGTGCATCTCCAGCTCCAGCTGGTTGGCTTTCACTGTCTGGCAGATCCGACACTTGTACTCCATCTTGTAGTGAGTCTTCAGGTGGCACTCCATGGCTGCGGGGCGGTTCGTGGAGTAGATGCAGAACGGGCACCTGGCAACACAGCAAGGAAGGGCAGGGACAAAGGAAAGAGGAGTCACTCAGCTGGCACACCCGGGTTCCTGCTTTAGCCCTGGCACTGAGCCCCTTTCTGACGTACTAAGGAGGAGAAAAAGGCACTCAGCTCTCCCTGTGAAGCTTCTTTCCAATATTTGACCCACCTTGACACGTCTCTACTTAGAGGAGGTTTGCTCATCTAATGGCATTCCTAGGAAAACACGGATTCACTCTGAAGGAGCATCCCTTTAACCTTCTGGCTTACCTTGACGGGGTCTTCCCCCTTAGCAGGCCGGGGAGTGCAGGGTGGGTGATGCACAGGTACTTCGTGTAACGATTCCTAGTGTTTGCACGAAGTCACTTTGGCCATTTTTCCCATTAAGAAGTTTAAAGTGAGTGTTTACAGATGAGTATGAAAACAGCTGTTTAAGTAAAGATGGAATAAACTTGTAATACCACGCGTACAGCAAAAGCTTAGGAATTCCCTTTTATGTGACCTTGAACAATAAGCTTCTTGGGTTTCCTGCTAGGAGCAGCTGAAAGCCAGGCTGTTAGGATGATTTGTAGGGACTCCCATTTCTGGGAGATGAGCTAGCCATGCTGAAAGGGGCGTGTGCTTGGCAGCATTTGCCTACAGCTGCCTCTGCCATGGCAGGAATTGCTCCTGTGTAGGAACAGGATGTGGGTTCTGCTTACTCACAGCAGCAAGCATGTGGCCTGGGGTGGGCATGGCAAAGGGCCTCACCCCAGCTCCTGAGCCAGGAGGGGCCCAGAAGGGTAGAGGAGGGAATCATGAAAGTTTGGAAAGAAGCCTGAGCTGCACGCTGAACAAGCCTGGCCACCCACCAAACCCAAAACACACCCACTGTTGCTTGGGTCAGCTGAGAGGAAGGTGGTGGGGACAGGTCCCTGCCAGGGATCTCTGCTGTACTGAACCAAGCACGCACCTTCCACGTGGAAATGGTGAGCTCAGGGAGCAGGGCTGCATAAAAACTTACAACTAAGGCAGCTGGCTACTGGCTTCCAACATCCTGGCTGCCACACATCTGCATTCACTGTTCAGCAGGTTGCTAATTGTGTTCTGGCATTTTGGATAATTTCTAAGCTGAGATTCTCTCACTACACGTATTTTCCTTGCTACATCTGGTTGCACATACAGGTATATTAAAGAGATTTTTGAGGAAAGTGAATAATAACAGGAGGACAAAGAGATACTAAAACACCTGGACACATTTCCTGATGCACATCAAGTACTCTGATCCAGAGAGGGAGCCTGTCACTGAGGCTTCTAATGTGATTATCTCTTTCACCAGAGGACTTGGCTGTCAATGCACACATACCTCTCCTGGGCTGGGTGCTCTCTGGATCAGAATCTCAGATTTTGACCTGGAGCTGGAAGAATCATGTTTTTTTTCTCTTCCCCCACAGCAAACAGGAGACAGAAAAATACAATTTACTTAGATCTCTTCAGGCTCTTCTGGATGCCTTAAAAAAAAATAAATCAGAGCTTTTTCTTAGATGCAGCTTTCAAGGTACCTAATTATTACTTGAGTTGGGCAGGAATATAGACTGAGAAACCCATTCTGTTGGGAAGACTTGAGTCATATTATAGTCATGGCTTTTCCTTGGTAAATAGAACAGATTTTACCCAGCCTAAACCAAGTGTGCATTAGACAACTGGTCTGTGTGTCCAAGGCAGACATCCCATCATTCTGACGCACCGCTTGTTTCTTAATCTGGTCTTCTTCCCAGATTCAGTCATCTCCTCTCAAGTGACCACAGATCCCAGTCTGTGGAACCACTGAGCTGGAGACCACAGGCTGCCTGGCAAACAGGACCAGTTTTCCAAAGCTGCAGCACAAACCAAGGGAGCTGCACGTGGTGACGTTGAACGTTGTGTGCTCCTCACGTCCCAGGCACAGTGCACTGCAAACATCAGCCTGCTCAGCAAGAGCAGCAGAAGCTGGGAGCCCTGTGCTGAACCCTAGCTGGGCTCCAAGTGGTTCCAGCCTTTTTCCTGCAGCAGCTGGACCAGACAGAGACCAGGGATGTGCAACATCACACTGCCTGCCCAGAGAGCAAGCATGTGGCCCCCAGCAGTCCCTCCTTCCCTCCGGGGTCTGACTTTGACATAAGGGCACACTCATTCTCTAGAAACACTGCTCTGCACCAAAAAACCTTAAAGGACACCATCACAGCCAAAACTGAAGGGCTTTTGTCTTAAAAAGACTGTATTATTCATTACATGCTAATTTATACAATAGTGATTGTTGTGGGGCATGCAAACAAAGCAGAAAGCATCCAAGTTATTCATTCTTGGAGGGAAATGACTTTGGATTTGAGTATACAAAGGCTATAACCTTTAAGGTTGTAAAGGTTATAACTTCATACCTAGTTGCTGGAGCTGTACAGGATTTAGTTTCTTTGAGCCAGGTGCAAAACAGAGCCTGTGCTGGGTGCTTCTTTTTGCTATGATGCCTTGGAAAAAAAACCTTATTCTGACAAAGGCTCTTTGCAGTACAGCCTCACTCTCTGTAGGACCCATCAAATACTGTCTCCTCTTTGACCTGAACTGGGAAAGAGCTGCAGTTTGTTACAGCTCCTCTAGTGCAATGTTACCAATCTGCTGTAATGATGCAAGCCTGAAGGACAGGCCTTGGGTCATCTAAATACAAGGAAGCCCCAAATAATCTGGATTATTCGTCAACCAACCCTTTCTGTCTGACTTCCTTTTGTCTTATCCCCACAGTATTAAGGTGCTTAACACAGTAAAAGTTTGTGTACTTGCTTTCCTTACTTGAGCCCACCGGTGGGGACAGTGTGGCATTTCTTGTGCTCCAGTAATTGCTCAGGTGTCTTCATGAACTTGTGGCACACGTCACACTCGAACATCCGTGTGATCAGGTGGATTTGCAGGTGACGTTCAAACATATTCTTTGTTTTGCAGACAAAGTTACAGAAAACACATTCAAAGCCTGAAAAATGGAACAGGGAAACTTAGTCCTTACACTGTGGGCAGATTGACTGCATAGAGAGTGAGAGTTTGTATTTGTTAAACAAATTTTTTACCTTTCTCTGACTTCTCTTCAGTGTTCACTGAGGTCTGACTACCAGGCACTACAGAAATGACCAGCAGGTTGTTTGACCCCTTGTTCTTTGGGGTAATATCTGCATCTTCTTTGCTGTTGGCAGAGTCACTCAGTGCTGACAGCGAAGATGAAGATGGACTGTTAGATTCACTGGGTGTCTTCCTCTCTTCAGCTGAAAAACAAAGTTCAGCACATTAGATGAAGTTTCCATGGTTCTGTTTTAGACTTCAGGAAGTACTTATATTCAAAATTAATTTGAAATAAGTCTGAAATTAATTGAGCTGATTAAAAAAATCTCACATTTTTAGGCCTCCTTCCTTTTTATTAGTGTTTAACCACAGTACATCTCTCAGTTTATCTTGCAATTGAGGGCTTCTGTGATGGTAGTGGGAAGGGATCATTCAATTCTACCTCATTACTAGACTAAAAAAAATTCCCAAGAAAACATGTTGATTACTTTGAGAAGCATGTCACTCAGAAAGAAAACAGAATTTCTGTAGGTTTGAGGGGTAGAAACCAAGCTGAACTTCCCCCACCTTTCCATTTATGTGGGTCCAGTGAGTAAATGTGGGATGAAGAGTAAAGGAGAATAATGTCCCTCATTGTACTGAAGAGCATCCCCAGTAATCATTGCAGAGGTAACAGTGTGGTCTCAAGATTTATGTTTTTATTAGGATCTCTTTCCAAAGATAATTGAAAAGCTTGTTATTTAACTGGACCTAGAGATAAAGGTTATTTATGAAAGAAAGAATGCATCAGAGTTTCCTTATGTGTGCAATAAATGTATGAATCCAAATCCCCTTATCACACACTAGAACTGAACAAGAGGGAGAGTTCCTATATGAGAACTGCCAGGAGCCAGCAAGGCAAGGATGGGCAAATTATTCCCTCCCACCCATGTCCTGGTTCAATGAGAGCTGTGTTAAAAGGAGACTTCACTAAAACTTCAAATTCTCCATGTGAAACAATCCCCTGATCAAGGCCTCTGCAAACACCAGCACCTGTGGATTTCACTTTAAACTGATGAGTGGCACCTTTAAGATGAAAACAAAGGAATGCACTAATGAAATCTGATGACCCAAGCTGCCAATGGGGAGGATGACTGGATATCATACAGAAAGATTCACTGACCTTGGGGACAAGAGTAATACAAATGGAATGAAATTTAATAGCACAGAGAACAAGGTTATGACCTGAAGGGCCAGTAACAAGAATTTTCGCTACAAATGAGAAGTGCTTAGGTTGGAAACAATCAAGGAAAACAAAAGTAGACTTTTAGCAGAACAAGGGATGAATATGAGGACCCGTGTTGGGGAGCCTTCAAGGAAGGTAAATGTGATCACAGAATGTTATTGTGTGACCTATTCCCAGCAGAGGCTGCTGGTTTGCACTGCCACCACTGCTCACTTCATTTCAGCATGTACAGCTGTGATTGCACATGTCCAGAGCGGGGATTCCAATAAGAACACATGCAGTGAGGGATTGGTACAGCAGGAAAACTGTGTTCCATATAGGAAAAGGCTCAGTGTACATTTAGAGGGGAGAGTGTTGTTCTTCAGAAGCGTACTAAGGAAATAAATACTGTGGAAGGAGGGATGAAAGGTGGAGGCAGGAAAAGGCAGACTGCTGTTTCAGCTAGAGGGCAGTTCTGGACAAGAACAATGTCTGTGTATTCTAAATTATCACTATGACATACACTGGAAATTTTAAAAACATCCCTAGTCTTTAATGCAAGGAAGTCTACAGCTGCCTGTCTCTTGAAATAGTTTGTTTAAAACAAAGATACTTCCTTGAAGGCATATGCCACATCCTTACAAACAGTCCCTTTATGAACCGGCAACATCACAGGATAAGGAACTGGTGTCAGGTGATCCAGAAAACCTATTCTGCTTTTCATTCTGTATTTTTTTGCCATATGATGTGTGAGCATTTGGCTGAATTCACCAGCTGAGGGGCTCAGCTGGGCAGGGTGAAGGAAGAACAAGGTGGTTTTGCCTATCTTCAAAAGACAAGTAGCAGTTTCAATCTTTTAGCCACATAGGAAAATACAGCTGAGCACAGCTCACTTTTGAGCTCTGAGGCTTTTCACATAGCTATGGGTGGTGTTTCTCATTTGCCTTGAACTCCTCTTTATGAAGTGAAGTACTGCTGTGAGCTGTGCTGGCATAAAATCCCTTGAGAGCTTTCCAGTAGTTCATATTTCTGTAGTTCCATTTAACTTAAGTATCTGCAAACACAACCAGTTGTATTCTTCTCTCCCTTCTTCATGCCTCCTCTTTTCCCAATTTTATTCCTCATAGGACAAGAAAAGCAATTTAGCAATGGAAAAGTTGTGCTGGATGCAATCAGGTTCCATATTGTAAATACAACTGTGAGTAGATTGTGGCAGCAAAAATGCTTCTGCCTGGTCTTGTAAGAGAAATTAATTAAAAGGATTCCAGTTTTCTTCTCCTTAAATTATGCCAGACTTCATTAGTTGGACTAAGCATATGGAGCTTGTTTGAAAACTGCTATTGCTCTTATCCTTGGCTATTAAGTGAGCAGGACCAAGGGAGTGAGCACGACTTGTTCTGCTATTTAATATAAAGTACATTTATGGTATTGCTGAATCACAGTGTCAACTAAACATGAGCGTGAAATTCCAAACTGATGGACTGTGGGGGCAAACACACAGCGAGGAGCAAAGCTCAACATAATGTTTATTTCAGACTTAGAGCCAGGTATGCACAATTAGCCCTCAAAGTCACCTTAGCATCGCTGAAGTCAAAGCAGGATTTTGATGAAATAGCAAACCAGAAAAACAAATGAAATATTTGACTGACTCCAGCAGGGGAGGGGATTTGGGGGATAAGGGGAATAGGAAGAAGAAGGGCTAAGTAGTCCTTCATTTATTTCACTAAGCTTGAAAATTGATCTGTACTACCAGATTATTTGCCTGGCCAGAGTCCAATTCACTTCAACTTTGAGAGATCAGGCCTTAATTAGCAAGCATTTCAGTGAAAGCAGAGTGCTAATGGGAAGTGTGAAAGTTACACCTAAAAAGCAAGGAAGAGAGAGATCACTGCAGCTGGGAGAGAGGGATCATCACCTGTGTGCTTGTTGACATGAGCCTTCATATCTGCCTCTTCCATAGTGACAAAATCACACGCCGTGCAGCAAATGGAGAACATCCACTGCTCCTTATCCACGTGGAGGGACATGTGACTGACAAACTGGACATTCATCTCTGTCTCAAACCCACACACATGGCAGCTGCAGCAGAAGAGAATTTCAAGAGTAAAAGAAACATTAAAAACCACAAACAGAAGCCTATCTCCTCTCCCCAAATTTGCAAGAGGAAACTCGCTGCTCAGTGTTCACTGCAAAATTCTTTTGTCTGCTGAACTGCCTTTGAACTGATGGCCATGCCAATGTGATTAAGGGCAGGCACAATGCAACAATCCTGTACATGCTATAATGATGCTAAATAATCATTAAGTTAATTAAAAACTACAGATTCCAGATGCTGTGCATCACCTAACCGATTCCTTTGGGCAATAAGAGGCACTGCAGCTTTGCCAAGATGTTTAGTTCAGCTGATACACTGACAAACAGAGAGCTTGCTGCACACTCCAGGAGTGATTTTCAGTCCCTGGAATGGTTCCCATGCCAAACTGGGATCTTGTGTAAAACTGCCTGGCGGTTTCAGTGTAAGCAAGTAAAAATGGGTTCAAACATTTCTTATGCTTGACTGGAAAACAGCAGTCTTCAGCTATGCGAATAATTAGCAGGGATACAGATTTTGCAGACAGCATTTAACAGAGTGATACTGAGAGGCAGTGGAAAGGATCCTTTAATTTAAGTTTCTTTGCAAAGTCCTTCTTTTGCTTTGATTAGGCCATTAACATTTAAAACAAGCCAGAAAGATTGGAATAGGCATATACTCCAGGGCAATATTTTGCTTTCCCAAAGGGAAGCACTAGATAATCTAATCCAGCAGGTCTCATTTATTTCTTACTTCTATGATTTTGTAATTAAATCTGTGCTTGGCACTTTGACTAAAAGTAAGAGTGATTTGGTAATCTGCTTGGCCACTAGAGTGCACATCACAGTTTGCAGAGTGCACAACAGTGCATACAAGAAGAAGAATGTCTAAATAACCATTTTATCTGGGCAAGTCCTTTCAATTTTTCAGGCAAATTCTCCTGAAGGTTCCTTTCTTTCACCACGTTGGTCACAGAATGTATATAAGTCTAGCAAATAGAGGAAATGTGTAGATTGATATAACAATTCCTGATAACACTTTTAAGTTATTTGATGCCATAGATCTGGCTGAAGACAAGGCAACAGCAGAGGCAACTGGAAGTACCAGGTTTTAGATTCGCTGTGAATCTGTGCATATGACAATGTTTCCAAACACAAAACCTAAAGGAACATTGCTTAAAGAGTTAGAGAGGCTTCTAAGAGCCCAGCTGCCTCACAAAGCCACTTCAAAAACACAGCCCCACAGCAAATCCCTGAGTCCTTCCCAATGGCCAGGCAAGTCAAACAGCACGAAGCAGCCAGCCGGGGCTTGCTGCTCATCCTAAGCCAGATATGGGCAAGACAAATACTTCAGTCATGGCTCCAGCCCTGCAGCAGCAGAAGGGAGGCCCTGTCCCACATCCTCAGCAGGCACAGGAGATGGTGCAAGGTGCACAGCCCTCGTCTGGGTGCTCACCTGTAGTAATAAGGGTGCTTCTTTCCATCGCTGCCCTCAGCCGTGACGGCGCTGACGATGTCCTCGGTGTCGGTGCTCACCAGCTTCACCGAGTGCACAGTCAGGTGCTGGTTCAGGTTAGCACGGCACTTGGCAGCATAGGGGCACAGGTGGCATTTGTATTTTCTCTCTTCTGCAAAAAGGAGCAGAAAGATGGGAGTGTATACCTCAGCCTGAAGCCAGCTGCTTTGAAAGCTGCCAGTAACCAAGCGCGCATTCCTTTGGGTTTCTCCAAGCAGCTCTCAGGATGAGGTACTTTGGAAGCTCGACATTTTAGGAGCTTACAGGAGTTCACAGCAATTACTCAGGAAAAACCTCCAACTCATTTGAAGGCAGTTTAGGGCAAGCTTTTTTAATCTGCTCTACCATTTGTAGTGGGATAATATAAAACTTTATAAACTGGAAAACTGGGGCAACTGCTGTTCTGGGAGCTGCAGCAAAGCCAGTGGAGAAACAGGTCAATAGTTTACAACTACTTCCTTTACCCAGTATCTTTTATTTGATTTTTGGACTCAGTTATTGTTGAGGTTGCCCATGTGGTCACTTGCAGAGAGCTGACAGTTGATGATTTTGTATTAAAATCTGAGGGTAGGAGGAAGTGGAACACTGTATATCATCAGTCCAGTCCCAAAAATAAACTAATGAAACAGCTCACTCAAAGAACAGTCGGAAAAAAATAAACTAATTCATCATGAGTTTCTGATGCTTCACAACTTTAAATATTCCTCTTCTTTTATTTTAAATTACTCCTTTCTAGATGCTGGCAGCACAGTTTCTGTGCACCAGGCTGCTGCACTTTGCGAAGGGTTGATTAAAATAACCAAACATTACGTCAGCTTTTACAACCTTTTCCTTTGAGGGTCTGCTCCTCTAAAATTGAAATATAACGCTACGAGAAAGGCATTTCATAAAGCAGCTTAGGACAAAGGAAACCCCACTAGACTGTGGAGCATCTGAGCATCTTCAGGATGGCTCTGCTGGATGGCTCAACATATACTGGCCTTATACCACCAGGATTTCTCAGCACTGCCTGGGAAATTCTTGCTTCTGCATGTTATTTTGTGCAGTGAACCTCAACAGGCTGAGAGAGTGCATCTTCCATATAAAAACTCTGTCTCAGCTGATTTTGGGCAGATTCACTTTAAGAAATTTGACATGGGGTAGAACAGCCCCTGTTCCTCTCAGAACTCTATGATGAGAGCAAAGATCAATGAGTTATTCAAACCTTTCCGTTTCACAGGTCTTAAAACACCAAGGCCAAATATTTTGTTCAGTGACACTTGAAAAGTTCACCAGGTTTTTCTGTCCAAAAAACTCCAAATCCATAAAAAAAAAAAAAAAAAAAAAAAAAGGCTGTGCCTTCTCTTCAGAACTTCATTACCAAGCTTGGTTGTGCTGGAACTGGACAAAGTTGAATCAAGAGGTTCTGTAAGGAGAAATTTCTCGTAGGCTGCAAAGAAATAAAATGTTCAGTCCCTAAGCCTGCTCTGACATTGTGTCCCATTCCTGTGCTTGGCTCTGCTCCAGGTGAGCTGAGGATGGCTCACACTCTCCTCTCCTTACCATCTTTCTCCTTAAACAAACTCCATGGAATTCCCAAGTGCTGTAACAGGCGCAGATAAGCTCTGCCTTACCTGTGTGCAGTGAGAGATGCCGGGACAGAGTCTGCTGGCGTCCAAACACTTTTCCACACACATCACAGGGAAACAGCTGGTCGTTAAATTTCCAAGATGGCAATCCATTTCCCACCTCCAGCCCCAGCTTTTCCGTTTCTGTGCCACCAAAAAAAAACCACAAAGTCATCTTAAGAACTCTGAAGACTTGCAGATCTCATTCAGTAGACCCCTGTAGGCATCATATAAAATGCAGCACTTCGGCAACATGCTGTGTGATCTGGCACATGAGTTCATTTAGAAAGGAAACTCCCAATGCTGGAAAGGAAATGAATCTTTCATAAAGCATCTTTCATACACACTCTAAAGCAGAACACTGAGCCAAAGTGTTCTGGACATAGGCACAGCCAAAGAGTGAATCCAGGTTATGTACTGAGAGAAGGTCAAGAGTGAGCAGGGCAAGCATGAACCTCTAATTATTGTTTTGTGGAACCACCACTCCTTTGGCTTCTTCAGTCAACCACCTTTGCCTGGTGCATGAAGAAGCCTGGCCTGAGATGGTCTATTTAACACCGGATTATCATTCATGGTTGATAAAGATTTTCAGATAGTTTCTTTTCTACTGAGGCAGGAATTTTTGCTACACCGAATCATAGAATCATTTAGGCTGGAAAAGACCTCTAAGATCAAGTTCATCTGTTAACCTAACACTGCCAGGTCCATCACTAAAGCCGTATTCTAAAGTGCCACATCTACACACATAGGAGCAGTCTGACTCTGAAGACCAGAAGATTGCTCAGAACATTCAAACAAAAGGACACAGCACCCCAATACGTGGCTGGCATCCAAGGTAAGCTCTACCCAGCACTGCTGTCCTCTGGCATCCAAATCCCCAGCAGCTTAGAGGGCCATTGAAAAACTGTGATCCAGAGTGAGCTTTTATCTTTTAATAAGTTTTAATTGTTTCAGGGAGAGAGAGAGTCTTCAATACAGAAAAAAAAGAAACCCCACAGAGCATAGTGCACAGATATGAAAGCACTTGTAAGGAAGCTGAGAGGAAAGGCACTGGGAATAAGGAAGAGGGAAAAAGGTTATACACAATGCTTCAAGAAGTTGAAAGTGTGGCCAGTTTTGATTTGGACAGAATGGAGCAAAAAGCATGTAGAGACTGGGGAAAGCAGTGTACTACTTAAAACAATAAGAGAAAGAGCATCAGCAAGTCTTGAGTGAAAAAATACCCTGTGCAAGGGTCCTGTTCCCTGAGGAGAAGGGACTGCTGTTCTAAGATGTGCACAGAACTACAAGGGTACTTTTTAAACACAGCAGCCAGCAGCGAGGGGCTTGGTGTAATTCTTCTAGTTCTGCTGGAAGAAAAGATGGCACTGGCAGAGCACTTTTCTCCAAACCAACACCACCTCTGGGATCGCTGCCCAGAACAAGCTCCACCAGAGTACGTGAACATGTCCTGATGGAGGAAAACCACAGCTGGGATTTCCAGGTAAATGGGGGGAGAGGAGCTGGGGACAGGAGTTCCAAAACACCGTAGTGAGCATAAGTCAGCATGGTGGAGTTTGGCACAAACTGCAAAATCTTCATCCCATGAAGCACTGAGGAATGAACACCCCCTCGTACTGGCAGCCCCCGACTGACAGCCAGCTACCACTGCAGATGTGACTGCCATGGCTGAGAGAGTCTCTCCTTCAGAGACAGCTTTTCAGACAACTCCACTGTGGTTTAAGCAAAGAGCTGTCAAATACTGTATTTAATTTAAGCAATAATAAAAACAATGCCTCATTTGGGGCAGAGAGTCCACACAGCAATCTCAGCAAATTTAGGGCTGGCCATACTTGCCAGCCCCTTCTCCATGGCTGTTTCATTCTCCTGTGACCCTGTAGTATGTACAATATTCACACCAGAGGAATTCTGAGCCACCTCTGAGTGCTACCATCCAACAACATATTTTTCTTAAAAGAATTTCTAGTTAGAAAACATGCTCTGCCTATTCAAAATACTCATTTTGTGAAATTAAAAAGGAAGACACCCCCCATCCCCTAAGGGCTGTAAGTGACCCATAACCTCTAAGAACTTCAATAAAGAAAGATTCTTTTTATTGCTATCCTTGAGTTCCAAACAATGGAAAAATCTGAGTCTGTGGTAGTGCTACAGATGTTTCAGCAGAGCTTTTTGAGTACATAATCAAAACAGTGCTTCAAATGAGGAAAATAGTAATAATTATAAGAGAAGGTCACAAGGGTGTGGATTGCTTCAATATGGTCACAACAAAAAATGAATTAATTGGGACACATACCAAACAAGCAGGCTCAATTAAGTAAATAAGTCTCTTAACAATTCACTTCAGTATTAGTCACCAGCCCTCTTTTATCTTTAAAGAAAAAGAAATATAATATCCTCTTCCCTGTGAGGGATTGTCCTGGGAAGCTCATGGGAAGCTGGAAAAATAGCAGCTTTTTGATTATCTCAAGCTGGTGACAGCCAGTCCCTTGCAAAGTAGCTGCATATTTTTTATTGATCCAAAAGAGGACATCGAGTTGTTTTGAAAGTACTTCTGTTTACTTTAAAGATGTAATTCTGGAGTCCTAACTGCAGTGCTTCTTCCTTCTCTTTTGACTGAATCTTCTCTCTGCAGCAAAGTGCCTTTTCTGTTCCGCAGCTTCTTAGCCTGCTCATGGCAAACCAGAGCTGGTCTCTTGCAACAGGACCCTCAGCACTTTGTGAAAGATTTCTGAGCTCCAAGGAAAACCACCTATTTCCACCCATCCTACCCTCTGGGCAAGCTTTGGCTGCATCCTGGAAACTGGAGCTCTCTGTTCGTGCAGTGGTCCAGAAATCTTCCCAGAACACGCCCGGCACCTGACTTGAAGAATCATCTGAGTCAACTTCCACATTCATTCCCTGGGCTCTGGCTCAGTTAATGCCATGGAATGGTGTTTTCTGGGAAGTGAGTACAGGCCCAGTGGCTCCAAGACCACAACACTGGGCTGTGAAGTGTTCTGTTGTCCTGGTTTAGAGCAAATTTGGAAAAAAAACCCTCAGGATGGAGTCCCTCTAGAAAACTAATCCGAACCACCCCCCCTCCCAGCTGGTTTGGGACAGGAAAAATTTCCTTGGAGGAAAGTGGAAAAAATTGTTTATTTACCAGGAAAACACTCCCCAGCACAACAAATGAAAAACACTGAGCAACAAAACCTCTGTGTGCCCCGCAGAGATGCCAAATTCAGAAAGTCTCTCCCGTGGCTGTAGCTCGGCTCAGTTGCTGTCGGTCCCTCAGGGCTGGGAAAGGCCGGGCCCAGGCCAGGCCCGGTGGGACACAGGTGGGAGCTCCTGGGGCCCTTTTGGGTGTTTAGTGCAGAGCAGGTTCAAACATCAAGGAAAAGGAAAAAAAACACAGTCTGGAGAACTTCTCTGCCTCAGCCAGCCAAAAACCAACAAAAAGCAAAGGAGAGCTCTGTCCCACCATCCACACTGCAGACAGCACAGGCCGTGTGTGAGGGAAAACTGAAAACTCTGATCTTTATGTTTAGAAAACAACCACCTCAGACATTCCACCACGTCTCCTCCACTCTCAGATCCAGTTTTTAAAGGTACAACACTTATTTCTGAGCTAAACAGATGAATGGGGATACAATTTTAGCATCAACCCAGGACATCTGTGCATCCCTAAACCCCGTTTCAAGGCAGCCTGTATTGCTAACCTTACACAGTAGCCAGGAAGAAGATGGACTGAGACCAACTAATGTTAAAAAATAAATCACTGTTGTGAAAGGTGTCTCACAAAAATCCTTTGTTCACCATGACATCCCCTATACTAAAACAAAAGAATCAACAAAAAGAGGAAAAGAGGAAAAAAAAAAGGACTTGATACAAGATTTCTGCTTTAAATATCCACAGCAAATTCCAAAACTCCTGTTAGGCAATCATATAAGACAAAATTATATTGAAACTACTAAGCAATAGATCACATTTCTGTGTGAGTTTTGGAGTTTAAAATGAAGTATGCTCAGTAAAATGAAAGGTCTCAAAGTTCTCCAGCACAACATTAAAAAGAAACTGAAGGATTAAGTCTCAGTATATTACAAAGCTAGTGATAAAATTATTTTGAAATAACTTTGCATAGAACCCTTAAGAGCTAAGACATAATCTTATGTAAAGGTAAGACTTTATTAAATATATGAAATACATCTTTATGGACACCTGTCCTGTCCTCCTGCATCACCTGGTATGATTCCCCTTCTAGCCACAAGTCAACTCCATAAAGAGTAGCTGTGTAGAGCTGATCATCCAAGAAGGGGTTAGGAACTGCCACCATCTGTATTTTCTCTGAGATGAGGATATCAACTGCAGAAATATTGTTCTGTGCCTCCTCTTCCCCTTCCAAATAGATTTAATTTCTGGCAAAAAAAGCACTACAGCTTGAAAGAGTCACCATTTACCCCTTTCCTGAGGTGTTGGGCATAATTCTGAACATATGTGTATTTTCAGTTTTCACATTTTGTGATTAATCTTTTCCTCTCCCACCGGTGGTATCAATACAGAGAGTGTATTAACCACCCCTTCTAGAAGTCTTTACCCTGACTTTTGTCAGGATATGCTTGGAGAGAGGGCACTATATCTGGTGGAAACTGTAACTGAAGAAGAGGACCAGGTGTGACCTGAATACAAAAGTGACTGTCTGGAGCCACCCAATCCCAATCAGCCTTGTGACTGCTGGTGGCTGCCAGGCACAAGAATTCCCCAGGGACTGGCTTTGGACTCTGATATTTTGATTATTTATTTTCTTTTACTTTGACGTAGTTGTCAATTATTGCTTCAGGGTGTTTTATGCTACGTTATGTATTAATACGCTGTCCAATGCCATGCCCAACTTTATATCTTTACACAAACAATGGAAAGAATGAAAGCACTCTTTAAGTGAAAAAGACGAGCCTAAGAAGACAAACAAAAACTTTGCTGAGATGTCATTCAAAGAAGGTAAATTCATGTTTATAACCTTTGCTGGTTTATGTCTGCTCCCATATCCTGTAAGTCACTTAAACAGCTGCTTCTGTTTTATCTTCACACCTCCACAGACCTCAGAAGCATCCAAAGCCACAAGGGCAGATCCTTATGGTCAGATGGAAACCCATGGATATAAATGAAATAGGTTGTTCTTTGCAATAAGTATTCCTTATAGAGATGGGATTGAGAGGTGCTCATAAGCCTTAACATGGAAGGCCAATATTCATTTTCTCTCCATTCTTCTGGAAGTGCATGTCAGAGTTATATTTTAGGTTGTTCAGACAGTTTGACACCACACAAATGGTCAAGGAGAAACCAGGTAAGTAATTTGGAAAATTAAATGAAAAGAAATCCTGTGAAAATAGAATGTGGTGGATAGAGTGGTTTCAATAAATGCTGCTTGCAAGCCACCAAACTGGAAAATTAATAAACTGTCTAAGAAACAATGGACAAAGTAACCAGAGTTCTGTGGGCTCATGGCAAGAAGACGAACACTCCTTTGCAGAATTCCAGCAGCAAGGCATCTCACTTTGCTCACAAAGACTTGGGACATTAAGCACTCAGGTAGCTTTGGGCTGCCCCCAGCCTGAGGTGAATCGCTGCTTTTTCCTTTGAGATCTGTCAAGTACCCCACATTTACCCAAGAGGTAAATACACTGCACAAAACTCTGCAGGAATGTCACAAAAGTTTGCTCTGTTTGTAAGGTTATTTCTGTTTGGTTATGTCTAAAAGACAAAAACTTCAAGAAATTATTTATTCAGAAATTAGGTATTAAGGTCAGATAATCACGCAAACATTGCTTTAAAACCATTTATTTGCTCAAAGAAACTTTCCTTCTTTTGTCTGCATTTATCTATCTTATTATACAGTCTTTCCTATTTCTGCAGTGTTCCCATCATCAAAGATGCATTTTATTGCTTTGGAGTCTTCCCCTTACATGTTCATCCATCACCTCTGGCAAGCACACTGTATTTAAAAATTGAGAACTCCTTTTATGAAATATGTAATTATGGCTCTGTTGCAAGCTTGTTTGCCAAAAGCCTGTGAAAAGTTCCCAAGCTCACAAATATATTGACTATACGGAATTGCAGTGCTCCAAATACTATATATCTTACTCCCTTTCCAACTTGCTTCCATGAAGGTTTTACTTGTAGAGCCAGAACCCTTATTTCTACAAAGTCAGTTAAAATAAACAGTGGAATCCTTCCAGGTACTGTAGTTCCTGAGTGAGATATCTCTCAACTTACCCAAGGTATCAGAGATCCTGCCTGGCCCTGCAGTCTTCATTTGTCACACTGTGCACCACTGCAGCCTGTCTGCTCTTGGCTCAGGGTGGATCTTTTACTGTGAGCAGACTCATCCACTGTTAACTGAAATAAGCTGTTGCTTTCTAGGCATAACATTTTTCTATGTTCCCCACAAAAATACAAAGAAAACTAGTTCCACATGTGAGGGAGTCATGTCCTTTTTGTTTCATAAGCCCCCAAAATCTGCACATAGTGAATCTGAATGACAGAACAAATGCACAGAGGAAGCAGAAAAAGTCTACTTTCCAATAAAAAACACTTTACCAATTAATGCTCTTATTTTTTTCCCTCAAAAGTTTTACAAATGTGTAATGTTACTATGGAGCTTGATAAAAATGTTATGATAATTTAAAACCCTTGATATGGAAGAAAGTAGAACTCAAGATTCTGATTTTATGTAATGTATCATAGTAGTAGCACAATACTTAAACTGCTCTTTCTGAAAACAGCAACCAACAAAGTTGGAAATACTTTAGTAAAGTGCTTGCACAGCCCACCAAAAGAAACATTAATATTGTGCACAGTAGTCCAAGCACACAACAATAGACAGCAGCACTTGAAAAGGTCACTGAGAAACAATAAAGATGTCAGGGCTTGGGAAAAGAATAAGAACAGGTAAAAGATGAACTTTAAAGTTGATTCCATGGAGAAACATGGGAAAAAAAGTGAAGCCTCCTTCATAGTGCTAAGACTGAGCCCTTTGCTCTAAAATGGACAATCAGAAGCAGAGGAGAAAGTCAGGGCAAAGAAAAGACTGGGAGAACAACTGGCTTGAAAACACAAAGCCACTCCACCTTCTACCTTTGCATCAAATCTCACACCTATTTTCACTTCTCTTTTACAACAGAAGTCTTCTGAGCAAACCACGAGATACCTCGTGATAACCCCATCTGCATTACAAAGCTCTGGGATTTGCTTTTATTCTCTGCATTAAACTCAAAACTTAAGAAACAACCAAGATGAGGGAAAAAATCCAGTAAATTCTGTACAAGATGGCTGAAGTTGAAGATTTTTAAGGAACCCTGAAGCTACAGTAATGCAGTCATTACTTGAAAACTACTTTTACAACATTTACATCATGGCATCAATTTGAGGAGAATGCTGGGCAACAGCCTCTGCTTTCCCCAGCTTGTATTATCACTGCCTTGCTTTAGCATAAAGCATAAACAGGACTGCCTTGTGGTAACTGCATCCCTTACACAGCAAGAAAGAACAATGTAAAATTCACAACAGATGCAAAACCAGGCCCTCCCCAAGCTGTGAATTTTCTGGCTGAGAAGTAGCAGTCCTGGAAGAGTCCCCTTATCTCACTGCATGGCTCCAAGGGCTCCTCCATCCTTCACGGTTATCACAGGGAACATCAGCTGGGTTTCATGGCTGCAGATGAACTAATGCAATATGGCCCAGAGGAAAAATGGCTTTTTATTTTAATTTCTTTTCCCACTGAGGGTGCTGAGATATTTCAAGAGAGGCAAAGGAAGCACCAACAAACCTGCTCCCCAAAGAGTGCTTTTCAAAGCTTTACCCAACCATTGTTGGCCAAGAACAACTGAGCCTTTAAGTAGCAAAAGGCTCTATCACCATTACTACTTTCTTTTTCTTCTTTAGAAATAAGAGCTAAAGTTAAATCCTGCATCTATTGTCAGAGAAAAATCTGGTAATGTGCTGCCTTATCTCTGCATAATATATTTAATTTCATTTCCTCCCGAAAACATCTGCATGACAACAGTTAGATAGGCCATAATAAACTCACATAAGTTTCCTCCACCTCAATCTCTTGCTGGTGGCACTCATTTCTGTCTGAAGCATTTACACTGCTTGTAACACTTATTTTGGGTGCTACAACACTGAGTTCCTATGAACTTATGAAAGTATAATTTGCTCCTATTGGTCTTTTTAAACCAAAACTAATTCATTTCCATAATGCCAACAGGTTTCTACCTTTTTATTTTTTTTCCCCTACAATTCTGCTTAAGACACACTTCCAAGAAACACTTTTAAAAATCACTCAAACATTTGTGCACATAAAGACCATTATGGGGCATACCAATTTTCCTTTTCTGCTTTTGATTTTGTCAATGTGACAATTTCTGCTTGCAATTCCAAGGGAAACACGAGTTTTTCTTTTCTAAAGAGAAGATAATAAACACACCTAGGGCACTTTGCAGAAGCTAACACTAGTAGTTTCCCATCCAGCATTCAGACTAAAATAAAGACAAATTGGCCTTTAGATTGTAATTTTCTTTTCGCTTTCTGCCTCTTTTTTGGGTGAAGCAAAATCTTCTGTACTTGGAAGAAGCTGATGACCACAAACCTCAGTGGGGGAATGTGAAATAAAGTGTCAAACACAGGTTGAGTTCCTGAGTTGAGTGAATTAATACAAAATAATCGACACTGGATGATCAAGTAACTACAAACATTTGGCCAGAGCCACCTTTCCCAAGGTGCTTGTGATTGCTGCTGTGAAAGGAAACCAGATTCCCCAAAGTGATAAACACCAAATCTGCCATTTCTTGAGGCCTTTAACTCACTCTTTTTAGGATATTAACATCTCTCCTTGCTCTCTCTCTCCTATCACCAGCACATGCATCTACCTGGAAACCATCGCCTCCTTCTGCATAATTCTCCCATCTGCCTTCTGCTTTTGCAGGGCACCAGTGAGCACCACAACTGCCCCAACCTCAACTAAAACACCCAGCAACAAATTAGGGCAAATTTGTACTCAGATTGAAATCATGTTGTAGAAGAAAAGAGCCCCAAACTTGTCTTCAGCTTTTCTCAGATTATTTTTAAACAATACTCTTTATCTATCCATCTGTCCCAGCAGCTGATGAATTTTACATTTAATTTACTCTTACACAGACAAATGTTACAGAAGACAAACTTGTACGAGGTAAGACAGGTGAGGACTGAAGGTAACTCTAAAAAGAAATGTCAGGAATGATGTGATCTAATTCCTTTTGCAGAACTAGAAAATTAATTTTAAAATCTGTCTTTCCATTTCACATTGAGCTTGTATTTGGAAAAGTTTCACCTTCAGGAAACAATTTGACTCAGTGCTGATCTTAAGTTTACAAAAGATTCTGGTATTAGGAAAGACAAAAGAAGATATGAAACCAGAGATAGATAAGGATGAGATGCAGATTCTAAACCACAGCATGCTGAGTATCCGTAAGCCAAATGCCTCATCTATCAAATCTCTTTCAGGAGGTTGTTCAACCACCACTGCAGCTTTGTTACTGAATTTATATCCCAGAATTAGAGCTGGGAGGGACCCCAGGAGGCCAGCTTGTCTCTCCCTCACCCAGAGACACATCAGTCACTTACCAAACTTACCCATCAGTCCCAACAGGTGCTTTTCTTACTTTTTTTTTTTTTTTTTTAATCCCTGCTGTGACGGAGGCTCCTCTGACAGTGCAAAAACATCCCACTGCTAGAAAGTTTTACTTGGTGTTTAGCTGCTTTCTCCTCTGCTGGTCATTTAAGCCTGTTATTCCTTGTTCTGCTCACACGAACACAGGCAAGGTTTATTATTTTCCTCTCAAAGCTGTCATTTTACATATCTGAATGCCATTATCATATCTTCCCTTTTTTTATCTCTAGAATAAATAAATTGGTAAAATTCTTCAACCTCATGCACAGCTCATACGTTCTGTACCTCTGACCACCACTGTCTCCTCTGCATCGTTCTTGGATTACAGAACCCAAAATTGAACTCAGGGCTCCAGCTACAGAGCAGAATTACCACATGTGCCTTACAGACAACATTCCCAACACCTCAGCCAGATGTTTGTCCTTTCTGCAATGCCAGCTCTAAGCACAGTGTCTGACCGACACTAATCCAGATCCCTGCCTTAAGCTGCACTGCCTGGGCATTCATCCCTGCCCTTTCTTCATGGCACTCACCATTCTCCAGCACAGAACTTGGATCTCACTGCGTGGGCAGCTCCTTTTCACAGTTTTACTTCCTCAAGGTAAGTTGGGACTAATTCTGTCCTCTGAAGTACTTGTAGCACCTCCTTGAAAGGTCTACCCCAGACATAATAAGAATCTTTCCTCCTCCGTCATCCCCAAGTTAATAAAATGAATGAATGCAAGAGCCAGCACAGCCTCTTGCAGACCCCACATGGTCCTTGGGCTGTGACAGCTGCACTTCACCCTTCACTAGAACTGTTTCTACCCTGGCTTTCCCTGCTCCCTATGGGCACATTGAGGGAGGACACATCAGGGGCTTCACTCAAGCCCACAGGTCATTAACTGTTGTTGGGCTTTTTCCAATACACATCTCCAGGTTGGTTCCAGTCGTCCTTCCTGAAGCCAACAGGCTTTATGTTGCTGTTTTCCCTTCTTCCTTTCCCAAAACCAATTCTACAACTTTGTGTCATTCTCCTCCAAGCTTTCCATCACCTGCATCAAAAGACAGCTCCCAGGAACTCGCTGGGCAGCCCTGTCTCAAATTCATACCCCAGAATAATACATGATAGTCAAAGTCTCACATTTCTCACAACGTACTTCCAATGATTGCAGCTGCTCAAAAAACCCTGCTCAAATTTGACCTCCACTTGTGTTATCTGGTTAAGAATATTTATGGCAACAATGATTTTACTTTTTCAAATATCACTTGGTATTAACTATTACTCAGAAAACTTAAAAATAATAAATAATAACAGTTGTCAAAATAATAAGAGATGTCAATGAGTATTTTTTGTGTGCCTGTATGAGAACACTGCATGGTATTGGAAAATAAAATTTATCCTCTCTAAAGGCAGCCCAGAGTAAAACAAAACCCACAAGCTTTTAGATAGATGCCAGATGCCTTTCAAGACAGCCATTAGACGTGGACCTGAAGTCTTTCTGCTTGGTTTAATTAACACCTTTCATCTTGAAGGTCCTGTAAATGATTGGCAAAATAATCAGTGCAGTGACTTCACAGGGAAAAGAAATGGAATCTTTGTGGTCACATCCTTTTGTGTGAAGTCTTGCTATTTAGCCTGTATTGAGAGACTGGCCAATTCCCCAGGAGTTTCATGGTATGCTCAGAAGGATATACTCACATTCCCTGCCCAGTAAATACTGATGGTTAAGAAAGACTAAGACATGTACAGGGATGCACGTGCTGCACATTTCACTTGTCCTGCTTTGGCCAGAGAACACAGCGTACACATACTTGAGCAAGAGGCCATTTGCTAATTTGAAATGGTTTGTTCTGCATAATAAATGACATTTTCAGCTCTGAAAGGGACTCTGCTACCTATGGAAACTGCGTGGCTGCTCAGAACGTAGCCTCTGTTGCTGCACCACAGATCTGCACCACACATGCAGGAGATGCAAACCTGCTTGGGAGCAGATCCAGAAAACACTGCAACCAGTTGAAGCTGCCTTGGTTACGATCCCATGGAATGAACCAGAAGTGTGGAAGTCTCTCTGCTCCATGGCTGTGGTGCAAAGTGGTTGTCAAGGCAGCTGAGTGCACAGGGAGAGCAGGCTGCACGCAGGCAGACGGTCCTGGGAATCTGAAGACAGGATGCGATAGATGGAAAACGTGCCAGAGCTGCTATCAGGCACTTTAGCACTGAATTATGTTGAACAAATTCTGCAAAATCTGTCTTGCTTTGAAGAACTATGCCAAGTACAGCCCACTTCTACAGCAGTCCAACTATCTCACCTTCCTAGAATGACTTTCCACAAGTTGCCAGCTGTCTCCTGCCATCAGACTGCAGAGAGCCACCTCAGCGGGTGACAGTCCCTGGCCTTCCAGGGAGCTCACACCAGTCACTCGTACCACAAGACACTCTCCTTGTGGAAAGAATTAGCATGTTGGAGATAAGGAACTCAAATCAGTTACAAAAATCAATCTGCCAGTCTGCCACAAAAAAAACCAAACAACAGCTTTCCTACCATCTATGAAGCTGTCACACAGGTTGGATTTGTCAGAGGGACATCTCTGCAGTGTCCTTTTTCTTGCACCTGTGTGGATTTTTGCACAGCCATACACACACACCTCCATGCGTACACACACAAAGAGCATTTGGTTGAATCTTACTCCCAGACAAGTACCAGAACTAAAATGAAATTAAAAGGGGGCATTTGAGGATCGAGAGAGGCAGACTTTGCACGGCTTAGGGAGTACCTACAATTGTGCCCTGCAGGCAGCAATGACTGTGTGGCATCTGCTTCCAGCACCACTTTCCCCAAGCACATTTCACAGAAATCCTAAGACAGAAATGAACAGCAGCACCAAGTGCCTGATGGAACAAACCTTGGTAGTGAATTAAGTGCCACTCTCACTTTTCTACCCTGACAGGAAGCCAACAGGGGTCAGGGACTCTCATCATCAGGAAACTGAAGGGGGTATCCAATGTCTTGGATGGGCAGAGCTCATAACTCAGACCAAAACTGAAAGCAGATAAAATGATCGTAAGCACTAATAATGGGATAAAGCAAGGGGGAAAAGAAGAACTACATAAGTCAATTCACATGCATGTGCACTCTCCCTGTGCAATTACATTGGCAATAAAAATTGCTGTTCCATCACAGGGACAGAAACAGCTGCCAGGGTCTTGAAATATTCTTTTAGGCTTTCAAAAAAGTCTGGAGTCTGGCAAACATGATTAAGGGAATGGAGTAACTGTCATGCAAGGAGAGCCTGAGAGAACTGGGACTGTTCAGCATGGAAAGAAGGGAATTTGGTGAGATCTTTCCAATCTGGATAAATACTTGATAGGGGAAATAATATGAAGGCAGGCCCTTCTTAGTGATGCCAGTGGAGAAGAGACAAGGGCATGAACTAAAACACAGGAAAATCCATTAAAACGTAAGAAAACAATTTTTCCTATGGTGAGCAAGGTCAAACATTGGCACAGCTGGCTCAGCTGTGAGATATTCAGGTTCTGAATATCTCCATTCCTGGAGATATTCAGAACCAGATTGGACATAGCTCTGAACAGCAGGATGACTCTGCTCTGAGGAAGGGACTGGTACCAGACTTCAAACCTCAGCCTTTCTGTGATTCTCTCAAAAATAATCATCCACAGGTTCTGCTGTCCTGAATGAATTCCAAATCGATTGCTTGTAATCGTGCTCTTAAGCCCTGGCTTTCATTTACAAATTCTAACATTTGAACGTTTCAAGAAAGCCTTCCTACAGTAAACAGGATTACCCACAATGGGGAGTTAGAGGCTTTTTGGCAGATGTAAGCAAACAACTGTAAGAAGGTGTGAATCATTCTAATTAACTCCATGGGTACAGAGCGGGGAAGTTACACAAGGGCAATTTAAATGCCAACATTTCACTGCTGGTCACTTCAGTGGAAATTCACAGGGTCTGTGTGTTTCATAGTCCCCTAGGCCTAAGGGTATCTTCCAGGGTGACAGAAGTGGCAATGAGCCTGCACACAGAAATCAAACCCTCAAGGTGTCCCTTAATTTCTCAGTGTGCTTACAGTGGTCCCAAAACTCAGAGCTGGTTGCTGTAGATGGTTGCAGAAGTTTAGTTTGCTGCAGAGCACAGGAAACCAGAACAGAACACAAATACTCCCAGAAAATAATGTATATGAGCACCTCTGCTGGCTGGACTAGAAGAGCTCTTGCTATCTACTTTCTAGATGCTTGGAGTCACAGAAAATTACAGCATCAAGAGCTATATTGACCTTAAAGCACCTTTAAAAAGGAATCAGGCAGGAAGATACATGCACATTCATACTAAAGAATGTGGTATCTGCACAACATCACCACCGTGATTATTTATCACATTCAAGCTAAAACTCTAAACCCTCAGGAGGTATTTTCCAGCTACAGTAACAGAAGAAAATAAACAAGATTAAGTGTGCTCATGGGCATGCCAGTCTCACACAAATGCTGAAGTTTCACATGGTTGAATGATACAGCTTCCCTTCACCCTGCTCACATCCCAACATTCCCACAAAGTATTAGGGGAAAAAAAGGAGATTAGTTCACTCCTTCTCCTGATGTGGCCACACAGGTGATGGCACTGCTGTGAGAGAATGTGCAAAGATGAGGCCCTGGGAGCAGGCAGGTTTTCACCTTTTAATATTATTGAAGTTACAGTGGAATTACTGCTCTAGAGAAAAGGACGGTGTGAGTATGAACAGCAACAGGAGAAACCTGAACAGAATAGTCCTGGAGTTACAAACATACTGGAATCTTTGTTACACAAACTACCTTAGATCAATAAACTTAAAAATGGCCTGATCCCACTAATTACATCATCAATAAAAGAACAAGTGACACTGCCAAAATGCAAAGTCTTTGCACTATGTTTCCAAATTTCTAGTGAGCTAATAAGCACCATGCAACTGATTCTGGACAACCCTGAAGAGGAAGCACAGCCTGTCTGTCATCCTACAGGTCAGTGCAGAGTGTGGACACACGTGGCAGAGGAGGCTCTGATGCATTTCAAGAAGGTACTGGAGCAGAGAAGCTTTCCTGGCTTTATTTCACTGAAACAAACCAACAGCCAGTAAATTAAGCTGTGGCAAAATTTAAAAAGAGAAGGCTATTCCTGGACTACAATTCCTTAAGGCCTACATCCTCCAGTTCCAAAAGTTTATTTTAACCATGTGAAATTCATTTACCACCATCAAAATTACAGTGTTGCAGGTAGTACTAAATTCTCTCAAAAAGATGGATTAAAAAAAAAATAATTATTTCACTACAGATGGGATTGTTTCAATATTTGGCACTGTCAATACAAATGAAGGAGAATACCAGGTCCTTGGTAAACAGGAGAGAAAATAGTGAAATATTATTATACTACACACAGATAGATATACATGGAGAAACAAATCCCAAAAAGCCATGGTTGAGGTTTTCACCAATATTAATGAACCATCCAGAAAAGGAATAGTGAGTATCACTCATCTGGCTTCCATGAAGGCAGATTTGATTTACAGAATGAGTCAATGAGATGGTAGAAAACTATTAAAGCACTTTAAAGACTGACTGAGGGTCAGGAACAGCAGCATAAGATCAAGTTTTTAATTTATCCAGTGATCTGAACTGAACTATATAATCTGACATAAAACTATTCTATCAAAAGAAGAATCTTATAAAACAGAAGATGAAAATGTCCCTTTTTAAAATGAATGTTTGAAATAAAAATTTTAATTTCTTCTCCTACCTTCTGCTAGATTAAAAAAGGCTACATTTTTATAGAGGGTAACTGAAATTATTGAATTGGTTTGGATATGACTTTGTATTAGATATTACTTTGATACTATGGTAATTTTTGAGCAAATTGTGTTTGGTTGATGTAGATATCCAAACTATTTTATTTCCATTTTTGAGCCAAAACGAAGTTACTTGGACAGTAAGACTAACACAGAAAAGTGCAATATAATAATATGGTTATTAACATAGAAAATACCATAAAAGGTGAGAGAAGTAATTCCTCGGACCTAACCTGTAAATTTGAACTATATACCCTAAGAAACTCTGTCTTCCCTTCTCAGAGTATTAGGAATTCACCACAGATTATCAGGGAGATACCATGAGTTCTGTGGGTGTGACAGTCCCTTTCTGACAGCTGTAGAGATTTCATTGTTATTTCCTTGGATACCTGAATTAAAATCAACTCTCCTGCCTGTGATACTGCTGCTGATTAGGAATTCTCCACCCTTTTTCCAGGATAAATTCATCACAATATCATCACTTATTTAGGATTTTTTCCCCTGATCAGTGCATTGCATTCACACCTTTTAATATTCTTTTCTAATTATTTAATAATACTCCTTGGAGGATCTTATCTACTCAATGCCGCACAGAGTGCTCTGCCACTTCAATACCCAAATTTGCAATTTTCTTATAAACTGGCTATAAAGTGTGGTGGTTTGTGCTGAGGGGGCCACTAAGCTTAAGTCTCAAGGACTGAACTTTGGACCCACTGCACTTAAAAATTCTCTTTAATAGCTTCAACACATACACATACAAAAAGCTCCAAACAAACCAGAACTGCATTAATGAAAGCAATATCAATATCCAAAAATTTCAGAGTACTAAAGAAATAATCTTGAGAGCTAGAATAACAAATGAACAAATTCATATTATAAGGTCATATGCCTAAGAGTGTAGGAACAAGAATTTCTGTTGCATGCTGAAATCATCAGCAGAAATTATGAAGGAAAAGAAAAACATGCTACTATTTGACCAGCAAGAGAGACACCAGCATGTTCTAGTTACAAAGGCTGTGATTAATCAGGAGAGGCATTTCCAATAAGCACTCAGAAGATTGCAGGCTGCTGAAAAAGTCAGGGGTAAAACCTGCTATGAAAGAGCACATACAGCTCTGACTACTCTTATTTGCAGAAATTAACACCCCTAAACAGAGGCAGAAAAAGGCTAGGAAATGGAAACCCTCTCATACTAAAAGAGACTAAAAGACACTGGCTGGCTCACTTTCCCAAAATGAAGTCAGGGTTAGAGGAATGTAAGATGGCACATCAGATGGTGAACATTGCAAGGGAGGAGAATTATCAAAGTGTAAGGACAGCACTGATGAAATAACAAAAGTGGAACTTGCTGGGAATAAATTCAGGCTGGAAAGAGAGCGGTCCCAATTCTTCAAAGGAGTGAGCTTCTGAAACAGCATCCTCATAAAAATAATAAGGATGATGTGGTTCAAGATGGAGCTTCGTAATGAATAAGATTGCATAATGTAATCTTAGTACAGAAGAGAAGTGAATTTGACATGTGAAATATCTTACTGTCCTCTGTTCCTCTCACTTTTCCCAATTCCTCTGCAGTTAGGGTGCCCAAAAGTCTGCAGACAGAAATGTGGCAGGAGTCTGGGGATGCAGCTGCCTGTTCTGGTGCTCACTTGACAAGAGGCAGCCACGTATGTGGGGTTCCACCAGGGATACTGGACTGGCAATTTCCTATAATTTTCTTAGGCTGCTCTTTTCTACTTCTGACTGTCCTGTTTCAGGGATGGAGCAACCCAAAACAAATCTCAAGTGAAAGCATTTTTATGTGGGTGACCACATACACACTTCCACAGCATTTTCTGCAACACTTTCTCTGTAGGCCTTCCACCATGGTTTGTTTCTGCTCCTTAATGCTGCTCTTTGAAGGGATAAAATGCTTTCAGAGCTCTCCATAGCAATACATAGCCTATTCCTTCTTGCAAGGCTGAAACTCATAGGAAATTTACCTGTGAGTATTCTGCTGCTCTTTAACCTGAACATAATATTTGTAATTGATTACAAATTTAAATCTCATTCTTGGTGCTACTGTGAAGTTGCACTTCAGGCCCAAGAATTTGTTGTGAAGATGAGAAAAACCAACGTATTTGGAATGATAAGAGTTGTTTCAAAAATAAAAACGTAGCGGAAACTGGCATTTTAAATTTTTCAGTATACTTGCCACTATTTTATAGCAGAGTCTTACAACCACAGAGCAATATGTATTATAATACACAGACCTATCAAGGTTTCACAAAACAGATTGTGGAGCAGCACTAATATAAAAACCCAGTTCCTCAGAAGCCATTTTAACACTCCAGGATGATCTAACCAACAAGTTGCTTTACATCTTTTAAGCAGAAGATCAAACATGTCACCAGAACCCACCCATACTCTAGTGGCCTCGGTGAAAGTGAAGTCTCAGAGAGAATTAAAATTCCTATGCATTTATCTTGGTATGATGTAAGAGACTTGCTGCTAGAGGCCGTGTCCTCTGAGGTATCGAGCCCCGCCTGAGGACATTAAAACCTCATCTTTCAGCTTATGAAATTATGGACATATGAATATTCCATGTTATGCCAAGGTCAAAAGCCAGGACTGAAAGTGCTAACCTGGTTCACATTTTAATGCTTAAAAGCACCACACCTGCTCTGGTTCTCCTCACCCAAAGGTACAGAATCCACTGCTTCCTTGCAGAAGTGTGCGCACAGCCTGGAGACCCTTGTCCTTATCCTACAATTTTTTTTCTTCTTGCTTTGCATATTTACCCTCAGACAGTATCTAGCTCTTACCCTCATCTGCCACTTCGCAAGCTGTCAAATAACTATTCAAGCATTAGAAAAAATGAAGGGTCTGTTAAGTTGTAAATTAAATGACAGTCTATAGCTGAAAATTAGCAGTAACGTGCCCAAAAGTTTATTGATTGCTAAGAAAAGGTGAATAACCCCCCCTACAGCTGACTGTGTAATTACTGACCTTTAG
Organism: Thryothorus ludovicianus; assembly: GCA_013397245.1. Lineage (NCBI taxonomy): Eukaryota > Metazoa > Chordata > Aves > Passeriformes > Certhiidae > Thryothorus > Thryothorus ludovicianus. Next base: position 1,824,267 of record VZTB01013653.1, on the reverse strand, counting down.
AACCCCAGAGCTATTAATTTAAGAACAGATAGCAGTGAACTAGCAAACGAGTTATTTTGCAGCAGGACAGTGAAGGCACATATCAAGTTTTTGCATGTGTTCAGCACGACCTTGAATAGTATTATTACATGCCTGTATTTTCCATTTTTATGCAGAATATAACCCAAGCTATAGCTGGACATAAAATGCCTGTCAACTAGTTCAGAAAATCAGTGGGAAGGCACCCACAGACACCGTGGCCTTTCAGTACATTTGAAGAACTCCACATCCTCCCAGAAAGGTTCTAAATTACTGTTAAAGGCAGGAAAATTGTATTGCCAAGCTCGGCCACCCCGGTACATTGCCTGCACACTTTTCATCTGTACTCCAGAGATGGAGATGGAAATGGCCAGGAACAGGAGAACAGCAGACAGTAATTCTGTGCCAGACATACACAAAAACCCCTCACCTCTCTTGATATTGCTAAATTTAATCTGCTATAGACTATTGCACAATTCATAGAAACAGCAGCCTAACGACTACTAACACAAATGCTCCAGCAATATTTAACTGTTCTTGTTTTCTTCTAAATAATTAGCACCTATTATAATAGAGAAATAGCTGCCTTTTGACAAAGCAAACTGCATTTTTTAAGAGCATTGCTCAGGTGGTGGAGTTTACAGTAAGAAAATTTTTAAAATATCTGTTAACTGGAAGTAATGAAAGAAAAATGAGTCTGACCTGGTGCAGATGTCCTTCCATGGAGAGTAGTTTCATTGGGCAGGAGATCTTTTGAGTTGGAAGTGAATGGTGATTGTCTAAATGTGTCTTCAGAAAAGAAAGGGCTATAGGAAAAAACAAGATGTGTTTTTTAAAAGAAAACAGCAGATAACAGAACAGAAGAAGTAAACATGAATTTTGACCTCAACATCTTAATATTGTAAGAAATACCATCTTACCATCTCAGGAGGCATGCTTTGGTAAAATTGCATTTCAGAGTGAAAACTGGACACCTCACAGAAGGCTTTTAGCTACATTTCAACATCTCACACTTGCCATATCACAATACAATATGGATCAGTAAAATCAACACATAAAAAGTTGTACTCCATTATCATATCTGGAGAGGGCAATCAGGAAAGGTAAAAAAATATTATTATTTAATAATCTGAAGTATACAGTAGTTATCTGTAAAACAGAACTTTTCAAATATTAGGTTAAAATGCTGAATATTTCTATTCTGATATGGCCTTCCATGAATGAAACTGCCTCCATGAATTTGATTTTTAAAAGAGTAAACAATTCATAAATTGAATGGGTGCATCCCAAAGGGTTTAAAGCACAAAATTACCAGCTGCATGATTCCAAAAATAATATTTTGCTGAACTTTTAATTAACAGGCAGAAAAAAGTTAATTTCAATAGTGAAAAGGCATCTCTGTCAAAGTATTTGTTTTCTGCTCAATTAAAGGTCAAAACAGAAACAAGAATTCCTTGCCTGCAGTACAGACATCAGCAAGATGTATATAAAAAAATTCAAAACGGAAAACTACAGTCTTTCTTGGAAAAATGCTTTCTAAGGGAATGTATTCCACCTGCATGAAAACTATCAATTTCTTCTAAGCAAAGTGAGAACCCCTTTAAATCTGCTAACGCCCAGAGTGAGAATACTTAACAGGCTGGTGTACAGTGGGTGTTTTAAAGGTGCAGGACAGGAGCCCAGACCATTTCTACAGCCTTTTCTTACCCGGGAATAAAATCCAAGAATCTCTTCAGGATAAAGGATCTACTATGAGGTCTTACAAGGTGTTGCACAGTGGGCAGTCCAGACTCAAAGTACATGCCAGCTGCACCAAGCTGACCTCACCAGTCCAGACACCCAAAGTTTCTTCCAAAAGACATCACTTGCCTGTGTTTTCCCTGTGCAGTTTTTCTGCAGAGAGTGAACAAGGTATCTCCACCAAGCCACTTGTGCTCTTGGTCAGATCTCTTCTGCCTCAGAGGAACTTGTTGATAATTAGTTGACTTGATTGTGAAACACTTTTGGCAACCACGTTGTTTTACTTTCCTATTAAGGTTTTTGGACATTACTCATGTTGTGCTGTTCCACATGTAACAGTTAATGGGATATTTTAGTATTTCTACAAAAGTTTGAACACATCCATAAGCAGTTAGCATTAGGCTGTGCTGAAGGGGAAGGCGTGAAGTTGTCCAAACCTGAACAGTTTGGTGAATGCCAACAGCTGAACAATGCAGGATACTCCAGAAACAAGTGACCAGGATAAACCAAAACAGCTCCAACACACATGTGCCAAACTTAACTTCTTCCAAGACTCACACTCCCACTCAGGGGTGACATAATACAAAACAGACTGACACTAAAAATAAAAATACACCATGATTTATTGCAACATTCCTCTCACTGGTTTAATAATGATCTGAAAGAAAAACAGCAATAAAAAATGCTTTATTACTATTGTAACTCTTCAAAATCTTGTAATCCGCTCGGGTTTCCATGCTGGCCATGCTGCTTGAGCCTTAGGTTCAGTCCCTGGGACACTGCTCACTGCTGGTTCCATGCAAAGCAGATGGTGCAGGGCTTATCTGTTTCAGGTTAGGCCATACATCAGGAGCAGGTGCTGTTGAAGGCCACATCGTGTCATATCCCAAGGATTTACCTCTCCTCCACTGTCCTCTGGTCAGTAACAGAATCCTCCTTGGATACCTCTTTTCTGCCTTCTTCTAGAATGGCAGCTGAGTCTCTCCAGTGGGGGCCCTGTTATTATTTCTATTTCAGCAGCTATGTCCTGTGATTCCCAGTGCAAAGTATGGAGGCAGGAACTCCTCCTTCACAGTGACAAATCACACACATTTTCCTCAATCACTGTGCAAAGTCCTTTCTGATGAAGGTTAAGCTTTAGGGTATTTTTTATTTTTCCTGGGGCTGCACTTTTCCAGTTTCATGGCTACACAGTTCTCTAGATGGAAGAAACTTATCTTGGCATCTTATGCTGGTGTACTCACTTCCAGACCACTCGCTTCTCCACTTTTTGTCTTCTCATCACAAATGGCAGCTCTACCCTCTCACTCAGCCACTGAACTGAGAGGAATCCTTACCAGCTCCAGCTGCTAAGCAAAGTCATATGGAAGTGTATGCTGGCAATGTCCAGGAATACTCACAGGAGGAATGGCAACAGACAGGTGATAGAAATGTTAATAAGGAATGAGACAGCAAAAAGTGCTTGTGTACCCCATTTTGCTGGGCTTTGCTGATTTAAGCCTCACCAGTGACACAGCTAAATCTTTGTGCTTCCCAGCTACTCACAGGTGGACAGTACTGACCTCACCTTGGCTCTCTGCAGCTGTCAGTGCATTTCACACAGCAGTTGTGATCCAAATGCCTTTCTGCCATTACTCCAGATGTGGATAGGTGAAACAAACTGCAACACCACATGTTTTCTTAATGCAGTCCAAGTGCCTCTATTCTCCACTGGCTGCTCCATCACATTCTATTTTTGAGAAGGCATCATACCCTTACCAGTAAAGGCTTCCAGCTGTTTATTTGGTTTGGGGTGAGTTGGGGTTTTTTTTTGGCAAGGTCTTTCAAGGCAATCTGTTTGAACTCGCAGGATTTAGTAGACTGACTCACTTCCCCTATTAAGAAGCTCTCCTCATTCATGTCTTCTTCTGCTGATAAATAGGCAAGATAAGAAAAACACCCAGAGAAACTGAACCAGGCACTCAGCATTTCATGCCCTGATGGGTAGCAGCCACTGTAAGGACATCTCAGTGAAGCTCAGCACAAGTTTCACAACAGCCAACTGTGCTACCCTCTTAAAAGTTGGCAGCCAGAAGGAAGGGTAAGTTATCTTTGAACTGTCCTCAACCTTTCCAATTGGAATTATCTTTGACAGATCCAAAAGTAGCTCTGGATTCTCACACCAGTCCTGCTGGTAACATCATGAGACACTGAAATCTATTTTCAACTATTTGTCAGCCCGTCCCTGCAGAGCACCCTGGATGGTTAATGAGTAGTTGGACAATATGTGCATTTGTCTGTGGTTGTAGCTCAGGCTTTTGCTTTTTAAGTGGCACAAAAAGGCTGTGCAGGCTGCATATCCAACAAATTCCCACACTAGCAAATATGGGAAGCATTCACTGTAACCAGAAGCCAAAAGCTCAATTGAATTATCTTTCAACTTGTAACATCAAAAAGTCCCTAATGTACATTTACTGAGCTGGTCAGTTTATTAAAAACAAGTTATTTATTGCAGCTACCAGGAATGCATTGGATAGGCCTAGAAATTTAAGTACAGTGTATTTTAGAGATCTTTTCTCAGCAACTGAAATGCTTTTTCATTCTGTCTGGGTAAAGTTGTTATAAGTTCGCACTGAGAACTTCTGTAAAGGGCCTGCAGAGGCAAGAGGCTCTTACTCCATCTTTGGATGAACTCTTCATCACGTCAGTGTGCTCAGTCTCCAACCCATCCACAATAATTAAGGAACTTTCAGGTAAGAAATAAATACATCCCTGTCAATCCCTGCCTACTCCTCCTACCCTACCAAGGGCTCCCAAGTCTTTTCCAATTCCAGTTACCACTTAATGCATAAGAACTTTAAATCTTCCCACAGGGACACTTCACCTTGCTGCTCATGGATATGGAAACACCTTGTGGGCTTGTTCCCAGCCACAGCACCGAAAAGTGCACTTTTCTTTAGCAGCACAGGCCACCATAGCATCATGTTTTTAACTTCTGCTTAATTAAATTATTGGAATAATGTAACTGCAATCTTTAACATGTTTTAGCATTATCCTACAGTCTGACTTTTAAAAATTCATCTGTAGAATGTATTGAGATGGCAGAAATACTAAATTGAAATTGTTCTAAAGAAATCTAGGTAGGCAGAAGACAATCAAAATCACCTCTTCTTACATTGGTCCATGTCTTAAAATCCAGTTGTCATCTAGTCTCTCAAGCACTGCACGTACCATGCAGTTTCTTAAAAGTTTCCATTTTTAAAAAAAATAAATGAATAAATAATTCTTAAATTGATGCGTGACTACTTGATTAGAGGGGAACAGACAAAAGCCCTTTGGGCCTTTTTGACTCATGAATCCTAAATAATCAGATCTTATAGTTGAAGCTTTTCAGATATGGTTTCCATTACTCATGGAAATCTCTTACATTGGTACTATCAGGTCACATTTTCAGGAGACAGACAGGTTTTGAGTTCACAGGGCAAAAGGAGGCCATGCTATTTACAGTGAAGCTTTGCAGATAACCACAGGCTGAACTTACCTGGCTGTAGTTCTGATGGTGTTATCTTTATTGTGGTTGTGCTCTTTGCTCACCTTTTCTGCAGAGGAACACACAGGAGTTTTGTGATTAGCATATGTCATATGTTCTCTATCACATTTTATTCAGCAGAACTGTCTTAATGCTTTCAGGTAACAGCATAACCCAGGGTAATTTAGGGTAAATGGTTCCAGCATGATTAGAGAATGGGCATGACTTCATTTAAGTTAACACCCAACAAGTTTTTTTAGCTCCACACCTCCGTGTTAGAGCTCCACGCAGAGTGTGCAATGCAAGTGTTCACTGAACACAGTGCTGGTCCCACTGCCTTTGTGTGACAGATGAGGTTCACCTTCTTTGCCAAGGGAAGTGGGCAGTGCGGCCCCAGGAGTGCTGCATCCTGCAGCCACTGGCCACTCAGGCCAGGAACTGCCATCTGCAGATTCCCCTCTACAGGGACCAAAGCAATCATCACAAATTATTTAATTAGCTTTCAAAAATACAGGAGCTGAACTCTGGCTTTTCCAACTCAGTCGAAACACTGCGAGCCTGACCTGGCTGCCACAGAGCCTTAAAGCACACGTGAACTAAAGGGGGACGTTTGGCAAGGCCTCTGTGCTTCAAGCGTGAGGGTAGGAACGTTCTATCCAGTTCCACAGAACTTTGGGGTTACAAAAAAAAAAAAAATAAAAATAAAAAAAAATCTCATTTTGTTCCTGAAGTTCAGCTGTTGGGCAGCTTTACCGGAGAGCTGGAAGAGCAGCTCCGAGGCCATCTTCACGGAGATGTCCTGGCTGAAGAGGTTTCTGTCGGGAAGCAGGCGGCCGTCGGGCGCCGCGGGGCCGCGCTCCCGCCCCGCTAAAGTGCTGTAGCCAACGCTCTGGCCCGCCGGGCTGGGCGACACCGGCGCCCGCGACTCCCGCGGGATGTCAACCTCCATCGGCTCCTCCTTGATCTTCACCAGCTGCGCCTCCTTGAAGCTTTCGGCTGCAACTATGTATTTCG
>VZTB01013653.1:1757526-1817938 GCA_013397245.1 Thryothorus ludovicianus | reverse complement strand
AAAAAAGATGAACAACCGCCGTAATTATTTAATTAGGCTGTAATTTTTCAGAGTGCTCAAAGCAGAAATCACAATTACCAAGTTGTAATTTGTGTACCGCATCCCTGCATATGGGAAGGGAAGCAAGCAGCTGACAGCCTCAGTATTCTTCTGGCTGTTATAAATAGAAGGAAGCTCTTGAAAATAATTTTGCAAACTAGAAAGCAGAAAACAGTTGCATATTTGCAAATATGAGTTACATCACTTTCTATGAATACTGTGTGTGTGGTGACACACTAGTTAGTGAAGCTTTGTTTTTATTTATTAAGTGAAGCTGCAGCTCCATACCAGCTCTCCTAAGGTGGGCACAGAAGGCCTCTCACAAACTCCAAATTACTCTGTATCAGCAGAAGTACCAGTGCTGACAGTAAGAGGTACCAGTATGGGGATGGGGCAGAGGAGGAAACCTCATCTTCTCCTCTTCCACTCTCTCTTTTTTTGGAAAATGCCAGACAACCACGTGAAGAACCCGTTTGTTACACCTGCACAAGCTTTCTAGATGAGAGGAGTATTTGGGGCTCGTGCTTTTCTCAAGGCTGACAGATATTCCCTCTTACATTACAGGGTCCATTAACCTTAATGAACAGCTTTCTTATGTCCATATCCTCCCCTCTTTGCACTCTCCAGTGCCCCAGTTCTAGCAAACAAAACCATAGTCTAGAAGCCAATTTCTAATTCACTTTCTACACTTGGGATTCCTTGGGTGTTGCTGAATGCTTTCGTTTGGCTATAAGGAAAGTGATTATTTTTTATTCAGAATAAAAGCCCTGAAATCTCAAAATTAAGGCTCCAAGGTAATTTGTGTACTACACCCCAAATACCTATAGAGCCTTTTTGATTCAGAGTTTCTGCTGCGAAAAGAGAAGTTGAAGACCTGTAGAATTTACTCTCAATTTAGTTTCAGAGAAAGAGGATGATTTCTTTTTTCCCCTAATGATTTTCATTCAGAGTACCCCTGAAAGGGCACTGGTATCATGGCAGAACTCCCCAGTGAGGTGTTGCTTCTGCTGGCTGGATGCTGACCAGAAACTCCAGAGACAGCATAAAAATGGCAGTATGCCTGGTGAACCAAGAACATAAATAAAGGCATGAACAGAGTTAAATACCAGAAGGGACACTCAGATAAAGAATCATTCCAAAAAAATTTGTTTGCTCTGTTTTTCCCATCCTCTCTAACTCACGTGTGAGTGTGTCAGTGTCACAGATTTTATTCCAAGAGTGAAAGATTCAAGCCTTACATTTTCAATTACCCAATATTACAATGGATCTCAGAGGGACCAAAACATAGTTTGGTTATCCCCAAAAATGTTTTCAACTTCCTCAGCTGGTTGGTGTCGTGTTGTCACCTCCAGCAAAAGATGGACAGAATCCCTTTATCATGAAGGCATAAGCATTTTACCTAAAACTAAACTGATAGGTATCACCCAAGTCCTTTTTCATTTCCTTGGTTTTTGCCTCTCTCCACATTTCTGGAGTAGAGAAAAAGTGGCTTTACTTCCTACAGCTCTTAAAAAAAAAAAATAGCCAGGAGATAAAAGCCACTTGGATATGTTCCAGGAACAATTTACATGAAGTGCTTTCAATCTTTTCTTATGACATTTCTTGACCTTTAAAAGACACACATAAACATTGATAAAAATCTTTACCATCTACTATCCACAGATACAGCTCAGACTTCAGAAATTTTTATAGTGAATTTTCAGCTGAAGACTGGTTAGAAATATCATAATGCCTTTTTTTTTTGTCTTGTTAAGAAGAATTTTCTCTTTTTAAAAATTTTGTTTAAGGCTTCCATTACTCTCTTATTATAAAACCACAGAACCTTGCATCTGTGTTTAAAAGGGTAAAAATAGCATGCTGTGTATTGAAAGTGAACACAGAGCAGCAAAGGAACGCATCAGGTAACAGAGTCAATCAAAAGCTCAGGTAACTCCACAAACAAATGAGTTCTTCAGATGTCTGACAGACTGAGCTCTGCACCCAGCTGCCAAATTTAGGTGCAGAGTCAAGCTGACCTTTGCTGCTCTCTCTGCTTTTAAAATATTCTTTCTATTTCTGTTCCTGCTCTACACAGTTTAATTCCCTGTCCTGCAAATGCTTTTGTATCAGACAAACTGATAGGACCCCAACTAAGGCAAGAGTCAAGCAATACCAGTGACCTTCTCTCCCTCACCATCAGCAAGCACTGCAATTGCCCTAACTAAATCTACATATTTGATCATTTCCTTTGACCTTTATCTTCCCAGCTGCACCCTTTTGATCCAACACAATGTCCCTGCCAAATGTGAATTCTGTCATACTCTAAATCCCCAAAGCAAACACACAAAGAGAGGACTGAAGGAGGGTTTCTGATAATTTTACAAGAGCTAATGAAAGGGAAACACAGACAGTCTGTCCCACAAGCAGCAATCACAGGCATAAAATCCTGCTGTGCTAGATCTTGTGCTGGCAAAATACTGTAATTAAGGTTATGCCCATACCTACTCACCATATAGGCAGTCAAACTCCAACTTCTTGAGGATTATTTTCCCTTCTGTGCTGTTCATTGTGGAGTAAGGTGATAGCCCTTATTTCTTTACATAGGTACCTCACATGGTTAGAGTGCAGATAAAGTTTTTCAAGGCAAGTACAAGTACACAAAAAGGTCTCCTGCTTTAGATAACAAAACCATTTTATCTTTGACTTTTACACCAGACCTAGTGGATGAGTTGATTAAATAATCTGCAATGTATCAGAATATGAAGTTAGTATATGCAAGTCAGTTTTTTCTCTTCAGGTCAGATTTCTATAATAGTACAGCAAAATCTGTGGACTAAAAAAACTCAAATAGCTCAGAAGTATCCAGACCATGATCTCCAAAACACAGTCTACTATTCTTTCAGAACTAGTTGGGGTGAGACTTAGAATAACAGCACAGCAGTGCTGAGACTCTTCATAGGGCAAAGGATGAACTAAATCACCCAGTATGTCTTTTTCTGCTATTAACTTTGTGATACAGAATCACCTTAACAAAATAAGAGGAAACTATTTTACACATGGATGTACTTTATCAAGCCACAGAGATGTTGTTTCTTTACAGAGCAGTGTAACTTTTAATCATCTTATCTACAAAAGCCTTAACAAATGTCATTCTGTTCACATTGAGTGAAACAATTTTCCACATCATGAAAAATAGAGTACTGGACAGGTGTTTACCATAAGGAAGCAATTTCTCCCACAGTTTTCAGCTTCTCTGGCATTCCCAACTGCAAGGAATCACAAAGTAGTGATACTTGCTAAAAAAACTCACCAAACCTAGAACAGAAGAAATGTAGAACAATACCTGTGCTACCTGAAAGCTCAGGGTACAACATTTATCCCTGAAGGCCTGACAGTGTCACCTCTATAAGGTGTAGCAGTAAGAGCACTTCTGAAATTTAGTCTCAGACAACACCACTCTACAGCCTAGAACAGAAGTTTTAGAAAGACCTTATTCCGTGTCCCTGAAAGTTGGGACTATCACAGTCCAGCTCCAATTGAGCACAAGTCAGCAAAGCGCTCTTGTGGCATCCGAGGTCAACCCTATTTTGGGCCCCATTATCAGATCTGCAGCCATCAAGCAGAGGGAGGAGATTCTTACCCTCTGTTCTGCACTTATGAGGCTGAATTTAGGGTACTGTGCCCTGTGTGGGGCTCCCCCAGCACAGGACAGGCACTGACATCCCCAGAGCTTGTTCAGTGGGAGGCAGCCAAGGTTGTCAGAGGTTCTGCTGCAGGACAGAAGAGGAGAACAACTTGAGAACTGGGTTTGTTCAGCCTCAAGAAAACAACCCTAAGGGGATGCTTTATTGCTGTCAACTGCTCTCTAAGGAATAAAGAGAAGTGTAGAGAAGCTTAACTCATACTGCTCTCATAAATACACAGTGATTGCATGAGTCAACAGACAAGCTGGAACATGGGGAATTCTGTTTATACAGACAGGAAAAAGAATTCCCATCAGGATGGGGAAATTCTGACACATGTTACTGAGAGAGGTTGGGTTCTCCAGCCCTGAACACATTTCTAGACTTGGTAAAACCCTCAGCAGCCTGCCTGGCTTGACCTTCTCTGAGCAAAGGTCTGAAATACATAACCCTGGAGGTCCCCTCCAAACAAAAATTATTTCATGAACCTTCAGCACTAGGCCAGCTGCAGGTTCATCTTGCAGAACTTTCAAGAGGAAAATAAGTTGTTCTAACGTCCACTCTGAACCTCCCAAACTGCAGCTGGCAGCTATTAACTCCTTCTTCTACCATCTGCCAGCAGGGAGAAGAGTTTAACTCCATCACTTTTCCAAGCTTCCTCCAAGTAGGTGCAGGCTGCAATTAGACTGTCCTTTAGTTCCCCCTGTGCCAGACTGAACAGGCTCTGCTCCCCCAATGCTTTGCAGAACAGGGCAGCCATGACCTGATGGACCTGGTCAGAAGGCTGGAACAATCTCCCTGTGGAGACAGGCTGAGGGAGCTGAGGTTGTTCAGCCTGGAGAAGGGAAGGCTCCAGGGAGACCTTACAGCAGCCTCTCAGTACTTAAAGCAGGCTTGTAAGAGAGGTGAGGACAGATTGTTTAGCCTGTTGTGACAGGACTAGAGGCAGCGGTTTTAACCTAAAAGAGGGTAGATTCAGACATATATATAAAGGAAGAGTTTTTTACAATATGAGTGTTGAAACATGGGAACAGATTGCCCAGAGAGCTGGTAAATGGGCCATCCCTGGAAACATTCAAGGTCAGGTAGGACTGGGCTCTGAGCAACCTGATCTTGATGAAGATGTCCTTGCTCATTGCTGAAGGATTGGGCTGGCTGACCTTTAAAGGTCCCTTCCATCCCAGGCCATTCTGTGATTCCATGCAGCACTCACATGCTCTGAAGGGGACACTGAACATACCCTTCCTAATGCAGCATGCTCTACTTTTCCCATTATTGAGATAGAAGTCAAAGGTAAGGGATAGATTTCACAAAAAACACAAGTCATGCAGTAAATATTGCTGTGGCTGACACAACAGCTGTCCAATAACCTTGCATTGCTAAAATCAAATGAATACTTGTTCAGTCATTCCTGTTTCTTCCAACCATTTTATTTAAAATTTTACCCTGCAACTAAAATTCTAAGTTGCTCGTATTTGCTGAAATGCCCATCATCTTTACAAATCAACTTTATGAATCAACTTAGAGAATAAAGCCTTTCCCATATGTCTCATAAATTGGGCTTGTGTACCAGTCTCCACAATGAAGCAGACAGGGGTAACTAGTGGGTCAACTTGTACCAACTTCAAAAGCTTTCAGCACAGAGAATCAGGCGTTTTGTTATGCTAATTGTTCTGATTTGCTAGAAATAAACATGCCCTAAAACAGCTTAAATAAAACCTCAGAGGTAGGGAACAGTTGGTGAGCCCTGAAGGTTCTGCTACAGAGACACAACAAGGAACATCTGACGTTCCCTAGGGCGCTGTGCTTGATGCTTTATTTTGCTAGTATTTTTTTTCTGATGGCTGTTTTATATAAGACAATGTCAATGAATCAATGTAACAGGATCCTGCATTAAAAAAAAAAATCATGAAATGGCTCATATTTATCAAAGTGGAACCTCTGAACTCCCATATTACGGAATTTTGCAACTACAGGCTGCTTCACAGAAATTAAATCCAAGGAAAAAAATGGAGCAAATTAAAGCCATAAACTAATTAGAGTTGTGATAGACATCTGCTGCCCCTTCCATTTAAATGGTAGGATGATCTTGCTTACCTGCAAGACCCTACTTGAAGAACCTGGTTAAAATAGAAAACCAAAACCAGAGAAAGCCCCAACAAAACCCACTTGGCTAGTAGCAGGGTTTAATCTGGGAATGTGACTTGCCATGGTTTGCCATTTCTCTACTCCCCATCAAGAGAGTCTTATTTTGGATCATACACTTCCCCGCTCACGTTCTGGGCTCCTCTAGAAGCCCCAAGGAACAAAAGATTGCCTGTGCTTTCCCTTCTCTGGCCATGATCAAGGCTTTCTAAGCAGGGTGAAAGCCCTGACAGCTCTCCTGCAATCAGTCCAGGAGCAGAGACTCATGAGGTACCAGCAACAGGGATCTCCAAAGACAGCAGCCTAATCCCACACAGGCACTTCCCAGGGCAGTCCACAATGTTGTGGGAAAGGAATATGCAGCAAGATTAGTTCTGACCTTTACCTTATGCTAGAATTGTACTATCATTCTTTTCTCCTTGTTTTACTCTTTTTAAATAGCTTTTCTAATCCATATGATTTTGATTAAATGTAGGATACAGTGTCCAAAAAATTAACTACAAGGCATGAAATACAAAATTAACATAAACATTTTTAAGTGGATAAATGCTTCATCAAAAAAAATGGCAGAAAACCCATCACACCCCTCCCCTGTAATAACCAGTTGTTCCAAAAGAGGAACTATCATATAATTAGGTGATAATAAATGGAGCTGATCAGGAATGCTTTTGGACTCAATTTTAGGCAGCACCTCACTTTGCGTGCTGAGGTCATGAAGTAAGCCTGCACTAATTGCATGTGCTGATAACCCAAAACTAAGACACTTTGTTGGTACTGGTACATTACAAGAAAACACTGTGTGACCTGAGGATTGAAGAACAAAAAATCCAAAGGAATTAGATAGTACAAATATCATGCATCTGCTGGGTCTAACAAGAGATGTGCAATACATGGGGAATTGGCCCAGGGAAAAAAGAGAGGAGGAAAACAACCTGAGTTACATGCAAAATGAACACATTTCAAAAATAGGATACATCTGAAATAAAGGCAAATGTGATGCAGACAACATTTCTAGGAAAGACAAGGACATAATAATGTCCCTGGGTAAAATTACTTAAAAAGTGCTAGTACCTGTGATAGATTTTATACACCTATACACTCATTTTTGTATCAAACATTGTATGCTTCTAAAAGATAATACACGCCCCAAACATATCAGCAGCATGACTATTTCAGTAGAAAATGAGTTTCCCAACTCCATCATTGGCATGTAAATGCAAATATTTGTTTTTAATTTCAGTCTCCTCTGAAATCAACCTTTCAATTTACAAGACTGAGTGTATAAAGCCAACCAGGAATCATTGGGGGAGCCACTTAATTAAATATTTTGAGAAATAAATTAGCTTTTCCATGAAAGAGAACTGGTAAAAGTGAAAAAAAACAGGTGCATTTGAAACACGTTATTCTCATTTCTTCTAACTGATTTTATGCAATATTTTTATGGGAATTTAAAATCTTGCAGGGATGGCACCCTCCCAAACAGAGATGAGAGCAATTTGCCTCATTGCACCATCTCCTCAAATCTGTTTGCTTACCACTGGATCAAGTCTCAGCCAAGACTTAGCAATGGACAGAATTCCCAGCTCACCTTTATGCACTCATACATGTCACAGTGGTCACTTTATTTTCTTCTGTAAAACAGAGGTTGAAAATCTGCTCAAACTTTGCCTGTTAACTTCCAAACACCATTTCTTTCAAAAGTGGATTGGATTTATTCTGAGATAGCAGCTTGATTGTTAGGAAGTTTTGTCCTGGCTGTTTGGGTGGAAGTGGGTTCTGCCCAGCCATGCCCAAGAGACAAGAGCTTTCTGAGCCTGGATAATCCTTTGGAAGGGGTGTGAGTAGGAATGGAGTCTGAACTGTGGGGTACAGGATCTGAATCCCAGGGGAACATGGGAGAGAAAGAACTGGGGTAAAAGGTCCAAATCCACCAAAGTAATGTGTGGGGCAAGGGGCTGATCCCAAACTCTGGTCATGTTGCTAGAAGCAAGTCCCTGAAGAGCCCTTCAGCTTGAGAGTCTTGTCTTGTAGAACTAAAATAGCTGTGTGTGATTTCCATCTGCTTCTACAATGGCAGCTAACAAATGTTCTCTTAATGCTCTGCTACAGGAAAAGAAGTTGATTCTTCTAACTTTTCCTAGCTCTAGAGTCATTTCTGAGTGGCTGACAAATGGAGGCTGACAAAGGGCTGGTGATTTTAAGTAAACCTATCCTACAGTATGCATCAGACCAAGCCAGGCTCCAGAGCTGGAAAGGCCTTCCACTACCCTGTACAGCTAAGAGCTGGCAACATAGCACCTCTATTTGGGAAAAGAGATTTCCCAGTGAAAAATAGAAACCAGTTTATCCTTCATGTGGATGGAGATAGCAAGGTCTATGCCCAAATCCCAAGTGGCTCCCACCCATGAGGCTGAAACAACCAGTAGTATTCTTGCTCAGAGAACAGCAGCAGCATGTATGTCAGGAATGAAGGAGGCACAACACTTCTGCTGGAAATTCCTTCCTGAATTAGTATGTAATGCAGGTTTTGGTGATTAGTATTACATGGAAGAAAATGAAAATAAAAAAGCAAGAACATAATCCAATCAGTCCTTACCAAGCATATAGAGAATCTGGAAGGACTCAACTTAAACTCAATTACAAAATATAGCAAATCTAACAAGGCACTTGACTGAGGATTTCCCACAGAGAGTAAAATATCAGTATGTAAAACATCAAGATATACTTGTTCCATTTTGTTTCTTTCCACTACCATGAAAAAAGGAGGAAGCTTGTTCCCATTTTCCCTTTAATCTCAAGAGGTGGCTGAGGAAGAAATGTGGATGCCTCATCCCTAGAAGTGTTCAAGACTACACTGGATGAGGCTCTGAGCAATATCTTCTAGTGGAAGATATCCCTGCCCATGGCAGGGGGGTTGGAATCAGATTATTGTTCTCTATAGATCCCTGAAAGGAGGTTGTAGCTGGGGAAGTCTTTTCTCCCAAGCAACCAGCAACAGGACAAGAGGAAATGGCTTTAAGCTGCACCAAAGAAGGTTCAGGCTGGACATCAGGATGAATTGTTTCACAGAAGGGGTTGCCAATTACTGGAATGGGCTGCCCAGGGAGGTGGTGAAGTCACCATCCCTGGAGGGGTTCAAGAAATGACTGAATGTGGCACTCAGTGCTGTGGGCCAGGACACGGCAGTGATCAGACAAGAGCTGGAGTCAATGGCCTTTTCAGTGTCTGGAGTCAGTGGTCTTTTTCAGCCTAAATGATTCTGTCATCTTTAAGGTGCCTTGATGCCTTGAGAGGCTACCTGGAACAGAGGCTAGGCAGTGTTAAAGGAATAAAGTAGGTATTTATTAAAAAAGCCTTCAAAGGATACCTTGGGCAGGACAAGAGCCCAGCAGTGGCTACACTCAAGATGGACTCCAAATCATGAGTTTTTACATTTTGATAAGTTTTGGTTCATTTACACATTGGAGTTAATTGTCCAATTGCAGCTTCAGGTTATACAGTCACATTGTCTCAGATTGCTCTCCTCAATTGTTTACACTTTTTGGGCCTGAGGCTGCAATGATGTCCTTGGTTCTCGGGCTGGGAAATGATTGTTCAGTCTAAATAAACTGTGAGGAGAACTTGCTAACACTCTATGGGAAGTTCTGAGTTATATACTAAAGCAGTATAGAATCTGGATAATACAAAAGCTAAAATTTAAGGAATCACCTTCTATGATTCTATGAAGTGGCTTAATTAAGTTAATTCACCAAAACCAGGCTGCAAAATTGCTTACAGTAGGTTGTGAAGCCAACAGTGCTATGGGAGTATTCTACCAGATAAAGAAAAAAAAAACACCAAAATAAACCACTAAAGAAGCTAATCATCTTATGATTTCCCTCTTGTAATTGTCCTACATTAAGATGTATCTCAGTGTTTTCTTCTCTAGTTTCTGCCTTAGATGGTAATTCAGGGAAGTTGAAAACTGACTGTGACAAACCGAGTGGAACTCCACCCCTTGGCTGATGTGGGAATACTGATGGCAGCAACACTGACTCCTTAAATCCGAATCACTCTTCACCTCCTAATCTATGGATTAGCCAAAAACTGTCAGCAAAAACTGCTCAGTCCATAAGAGCTTGTAAGAGAAATGTTACACTGGTGTATTACTTACTACAGCCTTTAAAGTCTGGGAGGTCCCAACACAAGCTGAAGACTTGACCAATATTTAATATATCTGGATTTGTCTCATCTAAACAGGTATTTAAGGCACAAATATTCTCACAAAGTAGGCAGCAACAGAACTATTTAAGCACAGCCTGCCAGTGCTGAACTTCAGACCGACAATCCACAAACCTTGTGTCTCTGAAGTATTTGACAAAACACTAAATTACAGAGTTCTTTCTTTATAAAAATAGGTACATAAATTTATATGCACCAAGGAAAATAGTCACAGCTTAGCATTCATTAAGATGCAAAGTTTTGTTACCAAAACACCCCACTCAAAACTGTTACCAGCAGCAACTGTGAATTACACCAATAACCAAGTGATTCATATTTGGGAGTCTATGAAAAAATCTGGAAAATGGTGCTCTGGTCAGCTTCTGTTCTTAGGAAACAAGTTTTGCACCATTAACATGGAAGGCCTGCAAATCAGTGATTCAAATTCTTCTGCAAATTAAAGTGTGGAGGCACGAACAGGAGTGAATTAATTTCATGTTTTACAGGGGAGATCTTCGTCAGCTCCAGTGTTTCAGATAAAAGTTTGAGCTCAAATTCACAGCTGACAGTGTCCAATCAAGACAACTGATTTCAGCTAGGTTTGACAGGGATCTCAGAAGTTACTAAACTTGCAAGCATTCCCACCAGCACTTCTTACATGACATTGGCATAATTTAAAAAATAAGTCTTGTCCAGTTTTGGAGAAAACTTAAAATCTGTCAGATCTGGTTCAGGTGCAGATGCACAAAATCCAGCTTGCCAGACTGATCTTCATGTTTTGGTCCTAAAAATTGGTCTGTTACAAGTTCAAAACCTTTTCATCATTCACTTAACCTTATCCCAGTGGGAAGAATTCAACCCCTTTACTTTCTCTTAAACCTTGATTCTGACAGGTAGACAAATCATAATTAGCAGAACATACCTTTTTATTTGACTTCCTCCAGCTTTAACACTACCTGTGTGTGTACACTGTCTCCTTGTCTGGCAGAAGAATCTATCACTGAGGCAATGTAAGCAAGTTCAAGTGGTCTTGCTAAATGCAAGAAGCTGTCTGAGTTTACACAATTCTTTTAACAGTGTGTCTTGTAATTTCAAGTACAATCTATTGTCAGAAAAAAATAAAACCTTTAAAAGTCATATTTTACAAAGCTATGTCAGGTACAGTAAAGTACTGAAACGTTCTTATGATACTAATGAAGTGACGCGTGAATAAATTGGTATTAACACAATTTTGTGCATTTTAAAAATTAAAGTACCTAAAAGCTTTAAGGCATCATTTTTTTTTACTTATTCCATAGTCATTAATTTGAAAATCAGAGCAGAGATAATTAGATAATGTGGCTACAGACCAAACTGAGATGTTTCATGTACATGACATTTTTAGACAGGCTTTTTCAATTGTTCCTTGGCTTGCTACTAAAGCTGAACCTACCTTCTTGCAAGGTAACCCTGCTAGCATACACAGACAAAAAAGAAAAATAAATCACAAATTCAGTATTATTAAATGAAATATCTACCTGAGAGCTTCATGAGGAGCTCAGATGCTGCCTTGACTGACATGTCCTGCCTTATCACATTTGCCTGTGTTTCTTGTGGCTTGAGTTTCTTTTCAGGGACATTTGGAGACGAGGCTTCAGATTCTTGGCTGAACACATAGTTGGGCTGAGACACAGATGAACTTCCAGCTTCTTCATCCTCAGGCTCCTCTTTCACTTTAAAATTAGGAGTCAAGGGCTCTTTCTGATTTGCAGCTGTCAAGAGAAGGAAAGAAGTGAGATTTAGTGTCACATATATTCCTGGAGCAGCTAGTAACAGGAAGAAACCATAAGAGGAGAAATGCTAAAGCAAGTACTGGAAGCAGACACATCAAACTGTGCTCAAAGATGCTTCAAGGGACAAACAAACTTCTGCACCTTTTCTACAAAGAGGAAGTTTTAAAACGAAACAACTGCATGTACCAAAGCTCAGAAGAACATCCTCTCACTTTTTCCCCCCTACTCCTCCTAAAAGCTCTTCTCTGGTCATTGGTTTGTAGGTTTTCTACAGGCTTGGTGGAAGTTTAAAAACATCATTTCACCTAAGCGCAAATTTGGCAAAGCCCATGGGTTTGACAGACTAAGGTTTTAAAGCATGGAAGAGAGGCAAGAGATGAAGAATAGGAAGAGAGAAAACCTAAGAGGGGAGTAAAAGGGAAAAGATAGCAATTTGTTAGGTCCTAAAAGTTGCTATATTAAGAAGAGAACTAAGGGATTTTCTGAAGACAGCTCTGTACTGCTCCAAGCTCTATATCCATAAAAAAGAAAGAAAGTTTAAAATATTCCTTTCAAATAGTTGTCCTAAGCAGCTGTACAGCCTCAGAGGAGGGTAAGGAAACTTTGGGGAGCTGCTTAAGACCTACACACTGAGCAGTGCCCCTCCTGAAGGGTCTTTCTGATACCCCCTGACAGCAGCAGAACCTTTGCAAAGTGTTTGCTTAAAAGGATAAAACCAGAACAGGCCTTAAACAATACTTCCAAGTGCAGCCAACATAAATTCATGGGCATGACAAGCAGCAAGCTAAAAAAGTTGCACTATTTTTCAAGGAAATCTTCTCGTAATTTTTTAATGTTTAATCATGAAGAGATACTTCTTTCACTGTCTCTTTGTGACCTTTTCTTGGCCAAAATATCACTTTAAATTCCCAGTAAAATACAGCAGATGACTCGTTGAGTGCCTTTAACTTTGGCAAGTTTACATTTTTCCCACCTCTCTAAACTGTCTTCACAAACACAAAAAGCATTGTGCCTGACAAAATCTGGCAACATTTACCTGCCTAAACCCTTGGTCTACTTTCTCCTCCAATTCACAGCTTCTTACCTACTCCCAGTCTCCTCACTTTTCAGGCTTATTTCCTCAGACACTCTCCTTCTCAGCAACTCCCTCAAAACTCCTAGAGAACTCAAATTCCTGCATCCTACCACGAAGTGCTCACCATCTCCCAGAGGCCCCAAGTCTAAAATAAGAGGTACAATTGCCATCCTTATCAGAATTAGACACTTAAATTTGCCTTTGTTAATTTCCATACAGTTCAATTTTTTAATGTTTGTCTTTGGGGGTGTGCTAATGATTTTTAAAGCTACTGCATTACCATGTAACACAACATATCTTTTCAATTTCTATTTCAGAGTTGTTTGATTTTCCTCCTCGTTGGCTGGCAAGCCATTATCAAAGAACAGGATTAAGGCAAGTGGTATAAAGAGTGCACACATAAGCAACGTGCACATACACATTAGTTCTATTCACTTCAGAAATTACATTATCTTATACCTGGAATTTTTACCATGACCTATAGGAACTTTTGCCAGCACTAGGAATTGCTTTTGCATTTTTTATTTTTTAAAGAAGAGCAAAAACAAAAATATGAAACATGAAAACATGCTTTAACCCATAAAAATACAAGTTAGAGCTCTCAAGCCAATCTTAACTTTATTAAGGTATTAACAAAAAAAAATTCCATCTATCTTCTTTATCCTGGTCTCAGTCTATTCTGGGGTTTGACCTAGGGTGATGAATAGTCACAAAGAGTCCCAAACCTTCTCTGCTGAATTACCTTCTGCTGTCCTTTGCTTTTAAAACATGCCACTCTAGTTGCTATGCTGATATAAAAAAATACCTCCACCAGGAACTGAGTGCAACTGAGAGAGAGCAGTCTGCCTGAACTTTCAGAGAACATTGGGGAAAGAAGAGGTCTTTTGAATTTATTCATTTCAAAAAGGTACTAATTCAAATTTGTCCCAGAAAATAAAGGAAGCATGAGTCCGAGTGAAGAGGTAAAGATGACCCACTGAGAACAACCATTAACCTGTGGACCCAGCCTTGTCTCAGCCATGAACCAGAGCAGAAAATGAGCCAGGTAGAGCAAGCACTACAGGCTGGGTGAGCCTACTCACTCTTCCACCATTTAAAAAAGAGGTGATATTAAACTCAGATAGATCAGAGTAAATTTCCAACCATATATCGTGGTAAAAACAACCATAAACAAACAGAATGTAACAGAATTCTTATATATCACAGACTTAAGCAAGGAACTTATTACAAGAGTTAGGTGCTATAGTATGCAGTGGTAGACACTTACTGCATTATCCTACCACACGAAAGAGGATCAAAAGGAATGCTTTTGGAAGAAATCAGCATTTTTTTAAAAAACCTCTTATCACCAAGGCGAAAGTCAGCAGTCAATTTGACCCAGTCCAAGGGCAGATGTAAGGTGGTGCCTCTATGCTATTCATCCCAGGGTAACCTCAAACCCCACTAAGGAGAAGACAAGTTCTAAAACCACAGAGGACCAAAAAAATCAAGGAAGACCACATCAGAGTTTAAATAGTTCAGTGATAGTCCAATTCTTGGCTCCTCAATTCAGGAAGAACATTGAGGTGCTGGAGTGAGTCCAGAGAAGAGCAACAGAGCTGGTGAAGGGTCTGGAGCACAAGTTTTGTGAGAAGTAGCTGAGGAAGCTGAGGGTGTTCAGCCTGGAGAAAAGGAAGCTCAGGGGTCACTGTCACTCTACAACTCCCTGAAAGGAGGCTGCAGCCATGTGGAGCTCAGTCTCTTGTCCCAGACTGCCAGCGACAGGATAAGAGGAAACAGTCCCAAGCTGCACCAGGGGAAGCTCAAGTTGGATGTCAGGAAGAATTTCTTCCAGAAAGAGTGATTAGACATTGGAATGGGCTGCCCAGGGAGGGGGGGGACTCACTGTCCCTGGAGGTGTTTAAGGGAAGACTGGACATGGCACTCAGTGCTGTGGCCTGGTTGATAAGGGGTGTTTGGTCATGGACTGGACTCTATGATCTCAGAAGTCGTTTCCAACCTGACTGATCCCATGAAGGGATAGATCCAGAATGGATCAAGTTTTCCTCCTTTTTTCTGTACACCTTTTCCTTTCTGTCCCTACCCCACATGTGATTCCTCCTGCAGTGACAGCAAATGCTGTTAGGAGCCACTGCCTCCTCACACTCCTGAGCTATCATCCAGGGCAACAATGATACACAAAACCATGTTGGGAACAAATCTCCCAGCACAGCATCAGACATAACCTAAATGAGCTCTCCATGAGATATATTTACTCTGTGTGCTTACAATGCTTCACCAATGAGAAAAATAAAACATAGTCAGGATCCCCCAACCCAGAGAAAGCCCTGAGGGTGTGCCTTTGGCAGCATTACATGAAGGAAAAGGATGCCAGACCGTTGTTCTTACCTATGTCACTGATTCTGCCTACTCTAGCTGCTTTGTTTTGGACAGAAGAGGGAATTAATAAATTAGGAAAGAAGTAGAGTCTTATTTCTTTAATTAACTGGCAGCACATTCCTTGAACTGATGATGTTTTCTAAAAACCAAACATTTAAATTGTAAATAAATCACAAAAATAGAAGAGTTATTTGCCTCATTTTTCCTCCCCCAGAAAATAAAAACAAAATCAGACAGCTACTGGGTCAGTTTCAAGCCAATTGCTACAATTAATAGGGTTTTTACTCTTTCTTAACATATACTAAAGCAGATTCTAATGTAAGTGTAGCCTAAAACAGAAGGACAAATAAAAAAGGGCAAATTGTCTCATTTATCAGACCCATACATTAAAGCTAGAGGGGGAAAAAAAATCCCATAACACAAAAAAGACCCCCTAAACAACAATGTCCCCACCACTCTTGCCTCTGTCCCATCTTGGATCCACAACTATGGACAAAATCACTAACACATGGGGAATAGTAAGTATGATGCATCCAGCAGTCATTTTAGGAAAACAATAAGCAGATGTAAGAAAAAAAACATTACAAATAAGGGAAATAAGAGTCTACTATGACCAGTTTTTAAAAATCTCATGTCTGAGGAATTCTTAAAAAAAAATTAGAACTAGACAAGAATTAAAAAGAATCTGTTGAAGATAATTAAAGTATATTTGAATGACAAAATTATTACTCCCCAGAAGGTAGAGTATCTTCTATCTATATACAAAAATAGATACACACATATATCCTAATTTGTATTTAATTTACATTCATTCTGAACAGCAGTGAGAACAGAATGAAGGATGTGTTGTCTGCAGACTGAATAAAAAAACCCCAGCAATTTAATTTTGAAATACACAGTGAGGAAACAAAACAAACCCACATTGCAAATGAAACCAACGGGCAGGAATCTCTCAAGCACGGTGGATAATGCTCCATTTGTTCCATTCCATATCCAGAAAAAACACAGATCAAAGAATATTCCAGACTGCTGATTTTTATCTTCCTGGCAACTGGAACCATTTGAGCCATTTGGCAAAAGTAGATGACAAAGTTATAGCGTTTTCCCGAAACTGCCAAATGCCACAAGAAAAGCTCTGGGCATCTGCCACTAATCTGAAACACTCTGGTAGAAGCTGCTAACTCCATCAGTCCACTTAAGAGGATTTCTAAATGCTCAAAATGTTTATAACTGAAAGAGGAAAAATGGGCTGATTACCTCCAAGCCAAACTCAAAGTTACAAGTCACAATCAGCAAGAAGTTGGTCACTGCTCCATCTGTCTGAGAGAAAAGCACAGAGAAAAAAGCCAGAATCCACAACAAAAATTCTGCCACAAAAAAAGGCCATGAGAAAAAGCATCCATAGAGTCTGGCTTGAAAGAAACTATGATGAACCTTCCATTTCAGAGAGTAAGCTCTGAGCTGTGGTGGTTAAAATGAACCAAGGGCCTTTGACAGATCACTTCTGCAGTATTTAGAGTCCCATGCCAGTGGACATCACATCACCCTGAAGGCAGCTGTGGTCAATAAAGGGTGTGACTTGGGTCACCTACTATTTTATTCTCTAGCAATTGAAACATCCAGGTAGGAATTGGCATTCTGTATGGAGACCATGACATATTTGATGACATTCAAGAACAGGAAAAGGGGCACAAACACTGCAGAAGCAGCCCCCTGTGAGCTAATTGCTTTGCAAGAAAAATCTATGGAATTAGAACCTGCTGGAGAATCTCCAGACTAAAATCCAATTGGGTTGATAAATTATGTTCATCTTATTGATCACAGAGGCTGCATACACTGCAAGTGGCCCAAAAGAACTGTTCTGTTCTACTGTTCTTCTGGCAAGACAGGCTAGCTGGTCTATAATTTCCTTTAAGTTCCTCTTGCCCTGCAGTATTAACATGTCCCAGAGCACTTCATGCCACCTGACCCTTCTAGGGATTCTCAGTCAATTACACCTGAATTTTAAAGCTCCCTACTCTGCTCTTGACCAAATAAACTAACCTGTAAGGCTTTAAGGGACAGAATGGGTGTTATGAATGAAAAAGCTGCTCATAACTCAAGGATGCTCAACACTACAACGTTTCTTTTTATCCAAGCAGTGCAATGGCAGAATAGACAATCACAGACATGATGATGCCACGACTTGACACCCCTGGGTTTCAGGAGACCACTTAAAATATGAGGTCTTCCAGGCCATATTGCTTAAGTGCATTTAAAACTGCAAGCACAGGTTAAGAAAGGCCAGTTGACTCAACTGATCTCCTTTAAAGCTGCTCTGTGTTTAGAAAGCTGGAGTCAAGCACAGTGAGACATAGCAAAGGAGAATGATCAGTCCTGCTACTGCGCCCTCCAAAGTGCCCCATGTTCTGGTCCAAGTGGAATGGAGGAATCAGCCAAATTGCTAAGGCAGGTGCAGAACCACACATCCCTCCTGACACCCCAAGGTGTCTCCTATGCAGCCCAAGTCCCACAGGCTAAACAAGGCTGTGGAACCTGCCAAGACCATTTCCTTCTTTCCAGGTGAAAACCAAAACTGCAGCAGAACAGGTAAGATTGTGAGGACACTGGAGGAAAGGGAGGGAGCAGAGAAAGGAGCAAGAGGGAATTTATTGCTGATAAAGAAATACTTTCACTACAGGAATGTCTTCTGTCTACAAAGGAACAAAAATAGAGAGAGAAATATCTATCACCACGCTGGCCTTTATATTTGTTTAACAAAACAAAAAAACAAAACAAACAATCAGAGATGATTGAACTAACAGTGTTTTCAAATCCCATTTTGGATAGATGAGAGAGAAAGGCTCATGAGCTCGGACTTCTGCCCAGAGTAATGGTGTATTCAGGGAAACAAAAGGGCCACTAGCCTAGTCCAGTCCTACACTCCAAATGTCAGAATTTGTGTAGACATTCAAACTAAATTGTAAGCACAGACCTGGTCCAGAATCATATTGCTGGCTTCTTTTAAGTTCTATTTGACTTAGTACACACAAAAAAGGAGTTTGTTATTCTGCATTTTAAAGTGCTGGATTAGAACAGAGACTATACTGCTTTATTTTGCTAAATTCTACACGTTCCTTCAAGATATAAAACACGATGGTGTGATTTTAAGGATGCTGGGAAATTGTGAATGCAAGACTAGAAATTGCTGAAAAGAGATTATAAGGGTGATGATATATCAGTAGCAAAGATTAGAACAAGATTTTATTTGTCTAGGTTTTAAGTAGATGTGTTACTGCACATCAGAATTTTACTTCAAACTAAAAGTCTATATGGAGACTATGAAAATGTGAATGTGGAGAGACTTCAAAGAGAGAACTTGATGACATCAAGGGTTATTTACACTGACAGCAACATTATGGAATTCACAGTATTTTTAAATTAAGGACATGGCTCAATAATTGCCAGTCCGGTGCACTTACATATTCTCATTGAAATTTTATGTTCTGTCATAAACGACAAATCCCAAATACAGACAGCACATTTTTTTCTTTGGAACTTGCTACTCAAATACATCAATTATGGCAATTTAATTGGATATGCTTTTATTTTATTAAAAATAGCTGTTTCAAGCCAGTTCAAGCCAGTCAGCTCAGTATAGTCAATGGCAAATGATAAAACATTTCAAATCATTTGTGTTACCTTTAAGGAATGCAGTAATTTTCAAGAGCCAAACAGAACAAATAATCTAAGTGATTACTTAGCTTTTCTACTAATATGCTGTATGTAGCTGTCTGATGATTTACTCTCTCATTATTCCATTAATGGGATCAGCTAATAAAACACGAATGAAAAGCCCAGATATTTTGGACAGCCACCAAAATCCCATGGTGGCTTTATTTCCCAAAATAAAGACTTGACTCCTTGCACGACAGCGACAGCAGATAGGACAAACTGAGAGAAAGCAGTTTCTAACTGGTTTAACATGGCCAGCCCTAAACTCTCAGCATTTTAGCTCCTTCCTCCCGTCTTTTTTTAAGGTTTTCCATGCAAGTAACTTGGGGAACATAAAAAGAACAGTAGAGGCAGGGCACACTTGATACCACTCCAGAAGATGAAGAGGCCTGCTTGCTGGAGCATTGCACTTGTTTAAACCCAGAGAGGTGGGGGAGAGAGGCCAGCAGTGAAGGATGTGTACCAATTACTGTTTCCACACTGAATCCCACGGAGAGCAATAGTGCAAGAATCCCATTCATTTTGCTGGGATTCATTTATTTCCAAATGTTAAAAGTTACTGCAGCACACACAACATAGGCCCAGTAGTAACATCACTAGGGTACACTGGCCATTGTAATTTGGATCATTGTGAAAGAAGTTTTTATTAAAAAACAAAAACAAAGCAAAAAATAAAAGCCCAAGCCTGAGAACTGGGGGGAAGGACACCAGTATTTAAAGAGATGTGTAGTATAATGTCTGCCACTGAAACCTTTGGAACAGGAAAATCAAATACTCTTTAAATTAAGATATGAATGCTGTTATAAAGTTTCAACATGGAATTAATGGACTGGGGGAGGAAACCATTCTGACAAAGCACTGATACAGCAAAATACTGGAAAAATTACAAGTGTACAAGCAGACCAACTGAAATCAGAGGAGCAAGATTTGAAGGTAAAAACACGCCTGTGCTTAAATATCTTCTCTCTATGTATTGAGTCATCTGCTAATTGTCTTTACAAAAAAAAATCTGAATAAAGTTTCAGAGAACCTTTTTAAATTTCTTGTGAATTTAAAATCCTCTCCTAGCTTAAACTAGGACCTAGAGAATTGAATCTAGAAAAAATAATCAAGATTTGTTCTAATTTTTAGATTTACATTTGGTGATTTGTGTTATGCCTTATTTCATAAAACATAGCTAAACATCTTTCTGGCAAGCAATGGCACAGAATTGGGCAAAAAGAAGTCTTGAAAGGGTCACCCATGCCAGTATTTCTCAATGTCTTTACATCTAAAGCTCCCCTGAGCCATTCTGAAATAAACCTGAATGGCTGTTTTGAGCAGTGTCACCATAATTCATCTCTGTCCCACTCCAAATCAGGTCTAAATTCGAACATCTGTAAATTTTCCCCCAATTTGCATCTCTACAGCTTGCTGCTTGTGTTTGTTCAGATAACATTCCTTGCCACTGCTTATGACATCCTGTGGCCCACTGATTGAGATACACAGATTTAACCCATCCTACTGCTTAATATGTGACCAGCCATACCTGACAGGCAGCTGCTTTTACATTTCCCCAGTGGCAGAGACACCACAATCTCACCAGCCAAACCATCCTAGAGGTATAAATACCCCAGCTCAGGAAAGATTTTCCTAATATTAACTTAAACCTTACAGTGATACAATCCTGTTACTTTTTGTCCTAATTACAATGTGTTTATTATTATTTACTATAATCTCCATTCTCCTGAAAACTATGCTAAGGCACATGGAAAACAAAGAGGTGGTTGGTGACAGCCAACGTGGCTTCACTGGGGCAAATCATGCCTGACAAATTTGGTGGCTCTTTAGGCTGGGGCTAAAGAATTGGAGGACAGGGGCAGAGCAGGCTTGTGGCAAGCATTTGACACTGCCATGTGTGACACCCTTGTCTCTAAACTGGAGAGACATGGATATGATGGATGGACTTCAGCACGTTTCCCATGGAACTGGAGGTACACAGACTGACACCAAGCAAGAAGAGGAGCAATAAACATTGGCCAGCAAAAATAAATGTTCATTTAGAACATCAGTATTCAATAAGAATAAATGCCAAATTCTAAAAGTCTATATATCTATCTACTGCTTCTTTTCTAGCCACAAGGCCTGTCAGAGAAGAAAATTAGATTGTTTTGACATAATTTGGTCTCAAGAAATCTGTGTTGGCTGTTATAATTGGCATATACAATTTGTGATGTCAAAAGATTTATATCATTGGAAAGGTAGGGCAAATAATTGAAGCTCTGATGGGCCTAACAAGACTGTTGTAATAAAGAAATCACTCAAAGGAACTTTGTTCAGCAGAGGTGAACCATCAAAATTGCAGCTAACACTCAGCCAACTTGCTAAAAGAGAATTACTTCTACTCTAAATTTATACACTCTGTAGAGAGGAAAGCATGAACCAAATGTATGTACCACAACATAAATCTCAGAAGAAATTCCCTTCCTTCTGACATAGCTCTTCCTGTGCAGCAAACTTGGTGACTGGCAGTACATTTTAATCCAAATATGCGCACATTCCAAATTACAGATACATCTTGCTCCCCCAGCGACTTTATAACATGTTGCTAGGTAACAGTGCATACAAGTCAGGTTTCAAGACCTTTAGTAAGTCACCATAAAATAACTGCATAGGCCTTTTGCATGAATAATGTACATTTGTATCCTTTCTCTGATGCCAATAGAGCAGACAGTGAAAACATGACCGTCTGCCAAAGCGTGAACAGCTTCCCATCAACTGCTACACGAAAAGCCACACACCAAATTGTTGCATGTTCTCCAGCTTTCAGGCCTTCCCCCCCTCCTGCACTCTGCTCTCTTTCCTGCTACATGCAGCCATCGTGAGCACCAGCCTCCCCAGGCCAGTCCTGCTGATGTGCAGAACCTCTTCGTGCACAGCAACCCAAATTTAAGATCGACCTTGGAACAACAACATGTGTGGGACAGCTGTTGGACAGGGTAAGATGGATTTCGTATCCAGTCCAAATTAGAAACTCAAGTAAAGAAAAGTACAAGCAAATCCAAACAGACTCATCCTGCCCACTTTTTGTCAGTCACAGTAATAATTTATATTGACAGACTATTTAATATTTTTTTTAGGGGGAGATCCTGTGGCTTCTTCCAACCAACACAGCAAACCATTTGTGCCAGCCCAATTCACCTCCAGGTTGCCCTCAGCTGTTTTCTCTTTTCCTGGCTGGCTCCATGAAACCTCAGTCTTGATTTCTTCTATTAACCCATTCTACTCAATTCCTCACAGAACTGTGATCCCAGAGGTATAAAGATCTGGGAAGATGAGAAGGATTTTCTTAAACAAATGGCTGTGGTTTCACCAAGGCTGGGCATTAAGACAGAGCTAATTCTTTAGTTTATCTGACAAGAAAATTTGCTCGAATACAACTTACTTTCCATTTAAAGGAGAAAGCTGACTAATTATTTTCTGTTCTTCTATCTCCAAAGCCTAAAACTTCCCACAAAGACCAAGATCTCCTTGTGAAACAGAAGCTCCTTGAGTGACATTTTTCCTGACTTCTTTCTCTTCAAAAATTCAAGGCCAATTCCAAAAACATTTGGCACAGAACACCTCCCCAGCATATCAACTGTTCTGAAGTATTCAGTCAAATCAATAAAAGAGCACATAAAATATAACAGATCCTACACTAAACACATCCTACACTTCAGTCTCACACAAGAATATAATTCTTACAGCAATAATCTGACAGTAAAAAAAAAACACTAAATACATGTTTGGCATCAGATGTGGATATCAATTAAAATGATAATTTTTAAAAGCTGTACATGAATCTCTATGACTACTCTTCCTTTAAAAGTGTTAGCAACAAAACCCAAATGCAGTAACATCCACACTTCATATGCATTTACTACATGGGCCTCAAACACTACTTGAAAAGGAAGCTGAACAATACTTCACTGGTCCTTTTTAACAGGTAGGTAAAGGCAGAGTACTTAAGAACTGAATTTTTGAACGTGCTGGGCACTTGGGTGACCCTCAGTGATTTCAAACCAGAACTACAGGTGTTCAGCATGCCTGGAAAATGCACAAGAGATTTGCCAAGGTAAATAGTAATGAACGTGAAAGGCTGGATAGACAGTTCTCACTCTTAATCCCAGCAATTAAACAGCAAAATCTCCTCTCTCCTCTCACTGTTTCCCCTCTGCCCTCCCCCATACACCTCTGCTATCAAAAGAAACAAGAAACTACAAGTTAAGAAGCTACAATGTTTTGCTCCTAGCAATTCCTTGACTTTGCAAAACCAAGATGAAGCGTCCCCTAGCCCCTAAAGCAGCAGCCAATGCTGCTGCTCAATTACCTGACAGCTTCATGAGAAAATCTGATGCCATCTTGACAGAGATGTCTTGGCTGAACAGTGCTGATGCTGTATTGGCCACGAAGTCAGAGGAGTCTTTCAGCTTTGTGTTGTTTGGGGCTCTGTCAACAGTGCTAAGAGCAAAAGGTGCAGCTGAGGCGCCGGTGTCGTCTTTGGGCTCTTCTTTCACCAGCAGAGGTGGAACCCCCCCAGCAGGCTGCCCAGCCACATCGGCTGTTTTGGACACAGATGCTGATCCCGTGAGGTCAGGCCCTGCTCCTTCCCTCTGTGGTCCAGGGCAGGAGTCACTGTTTAGCTGTGGTGACCCCTTCACCTCAGTTTCTGGCATTTCCTCCTTCACTTTAGACTCTGTCCTGAGGAAATGTTGATGGCAGCGCATGTGGAGTTTCAGGCTGAAGTGGCGGGAGGAGGTAAAAGGGCATAGCTGGCATTGGAAGGTCTCACCCCTGTCTTGGTGCTGATGAACCTGGTTCAAGGGGTGAAAGAAAAAAGCATGTATTAAGCCAAGCAGATTAACAGAACTGCAGAAATCTCAACTCCGTATTTCTCACACTGAAAAAAATAAAACCAAAAAAACCAAAAGAAAATATTAACTAATGAGTGAACTCTTCATCCTGAACACTTAGAAAGTGGTCAGACCCCAAGAACAGTAGGATTCTTTCACACAAGTCAAAGAAAAACAAGACTCAAGTGAAAAAAAAAAAATAAAAAATCAGGAACATCTGTTTCTACAGCTTGGAAATGATGAAGTCTGCTTTGGATCAAACAGTCCTTACTATCAGATCCTGATGACCTGTCAGTGCATAAAGACTTCCAAGCTATAACTAATAGCTTTCTTGATTATAAAACCAAACATCACTCTGTGCAACCTAACTAACAAAAATTGTTCAGAGCAACCCAGCAAAAAAAAAAAATCCAAACAAACAACCCAACCAGCACAGCAATGTCCATCATTGATTTATGTATCATTAGAATAAAAACACAGCACCTGGCAATACCAAGGAGCTATTGAAACAGTTTGCTGCAAATTAATTCTACCAGAAAATAAACAGCTCTTTTATGATACAATAGAAACATGAGAGATGGCGTCTGCCATTTATTCTAGTTTATCAGTCAATTAAGGATCACAGTTAATCTCACAGTGCTCATATTTTGACTGCAGGCTCCTTGCCATAGAGGCTGCATGCTCCAGTATGCAGTGCCTGCTATCTTGAGGCTCCATCCCCATTACCTTTCAGAGGGAACTCCAGCCATCCGTATGTAATGGCTCATGTATTATATGAACAGACACACTCATTAAACTCTATAAGCTACATACATATAATTATACAATTTCTTGCTTCATACAGTACTCATTAAAGAGAAGGAACAACTGCGCCCAGCATAATAGCAGCAGGGCTGTTGAAAAATCTTTTTGCCGTGGCTCCACAAATAAATTTTAAATCCTGACAGCAGCACTCCAGGCTACTCCCTGCAAAAAGGCTGGCAAATACATACATTTGTTCCTTACTAATGGATGAACATGTGATCAGGGCACACTGGTACCAGCTGAGCTCCACACATTCGCTTGTCACTTGTGACTCAAGTTGGTTGGAAACATTTCAGTGAGACAGATTTTTGTTGGAAAACGGCAATTTGTTGAATGCAAAATATTTCACCTGAAACACGGAGAGGTTTGAGGAACTCTTGGCAGACAAGGTGTGATTCCCCTACCCTACTGAATGGCACTCTTCCTTCCCCCTGCTCCCTGGCCTTGGCTCAGAAGCAGCCAGCTGTGCCAGGGATCCAAGGCTTGCTGCTAGAGCCTGGCAGTCCAAATGCCCTCAGGGCTACAGATTCCCTCCCAGGAGGGAGCTTGGAAAACCTAGCTTCAGCTAAGGCTTTCAGCACTTTCCAGTCTCCTGCAGAGCTGAAATCTAGATCCCCAGGGTCCTAGTGCAGACACTGCAGGGCTCCAGGGTAACAGCAGCACTTCCCAAACCAGGCTCTGTCAGAATTCAGGCTGGAGTTTCCCGTGGTTCTAGACTTGGCCTGATTAATTTCCTATATTGTAAAAGGAACTCATTCACAAACTCAGATCCAGGATTCCCAGCTCTACACAAGCCCTCAATTCAGGTCTGCTAAAATGTGAAGCTGGAGGATGGCCCTCTTTTTGTGCTTTTTGCATTCAGTGAAGACACATTTCACCAGTGCTGTGTAACTCTTCATTCAGTGGTTCTTTGGTGGCTCTGGAGGTGCTAGACAGATAGTAAGAGAATTTCTCCTGGCCAAAATTACATTCTCAACACTGTCTAAGCATGACATTTACAGACAAAGTAATTCTGGAATCCTGGAATCCTGTAATCACACCTGACAATGACAAAAAAAAAAAACAAAACACCGAACCAAAAGAACTAGAGCTAACCTAACACAAATTTAAAGCAACCTTGCAGAAGAATAGCAGCACAATAAATTGTAAATATTAGCAGGTTACAATGACAATGCCAACCCGATTGCCTGTCTGCACTCCTGGAAGGAGGATGGTTTGTGAGCACAGCAGTGTGCCAGCACTCTTCAGAGAGAACACTGAGATGTACTCAGGGCAGCAAGCACCCTCACCATGGCAACTTTATCTCGTACACCCACGGATTCTGTGTGCCAGGGTTTCTCTCCAGGATCCCCTTCAATCAGCATTTCCCTGCCTGTGTGTTTAACCAGAGGCCCTTATAACAACCATCAGTGCAAAGCCTTCAGAGGGCTGTCGCTGCCTGAGTGGGAGCCCACCTTCTCTCCCCTGGAGCATGGCACGCCACCCCCTGCAGGATCTTTTGTGAATGGATGAAAATAGGAGCCAGTGATTCATTTGATTTGAATTTTTTTCTTCCTGCCCAAAAGACAGTAACTTCATCACCAATGGATTTCTCATAAAACAAAGAACGTTTCTAACTCGCAGCCAAGGAATGACAGAGTTCAAACATAAATATTTTGAGTATTAAAAAATTAAAAATTTCAGATCTAGAAAAATGAAAAATTGAAAAAAATATAGAGCCAAAGATGCAGCCCCCCAATGTCCAGAGTCCATTCCCACCAGAATATTTTAACTTTTATTTTATTTTTCAAAAATAAATAACTAAACTAAACACTAAAGCCAAGTTGAATCCCTCAAAAGGAAAAACTATCCCTTATTTTCTCATTTAACGGCAGCTAAAAGAGCCAAGAACTGCCATTCTTTGCCATTTGGGGGGAAAAGTCAAGGCAGCAACTACTTGCTGCAGAATGAAAAACAAGAAACCCCGTAGAGCTACATAGAAAGCCACAGGGGAGATCTGGGCCACGCAATATTACAGTCAAAAAAGCTGCCTGCTTCCTCCATGAGAATGGCTCTTACACTGTGCTAATGCTATCCAAACCATCAGATGTCTCCTTTAGACTCAAACAGGCTCTTCCTGCAAGAACCACAGGCAGGAGGAGACAAGAGTGCAGCTGGCAGGTTTTCCCCAAAGTGCCAGTCCGAGCCCAGCTGCTGCCAGATTTGGATCTCTCTGAATTACACTGCAACAAACCACAGTGCACAACCTGCTCATACACAATGCTTCTTTCAAAATCCCATAAAACTACTGTTTGACTTATGCCAGAACCACTTAAGGGCTTCTGGCTTCAGAGTTTATTTCCTTTAACCAGGGATGTTCTCCTTGACTGCACAAAGGCCTTGTACCATCTTTATTCTAACCCTACAGCCTGCCCACTCTCAAATGATATTTTGTGGTTCTGCAGTTTTTTCAGTGTGTGCTTGCTATGACAGCTGCAGTAATTTTCGACAGAATTACAGTGTCCTTACAAACTTTAGGCCTTGTTTGAGGACTTGGGTACAAGTTACGTATTCATTGAAATTTTTAATTTTTGTTTCTGTCAGCTTCTCTTGCTGCCTCCTCATTCGCACATTACAAGAAAGAAAAAAAGAGGCCATTCAGTTCATCTTCTCTATCAGGCATTATTCTGATCACACCTCTCTCACCCTCCTGGCAGTCCCATTCTTTTCAGCTTCTTTCTTCAAAGGCAGTCCTTTCTTGCCATCCCACTAATAATTTTCACTGCCAGCTTTTAAAATCCCTTCTATTTCTCATATGTCTTTGCTGATGCAGTGACCAGAAGTGGCACCATACCATATGCTAATAATAACATTGTTATATTTTCAGTGTTATTTCTTTTTTTATTCTCCAGACACTCAAATATCTAATGTGCTTTTTAACCACTGCTGTGCACGCCAAGAAAAGGTTTTCATTGAACTGTCTATAACAATATCCAGATATTTTTCCTGAGCAGTTACAGTTCATTATATCCGACAGCCAGGTGCATTATTAGACTCTGGTTTCCAAGGTACAGTACCTTCTGTTTGTCAACAATAACTTCATTTGCCCCCTTGTTTATCAGGCAGCCAGCCTCCCTTTGTTCCCTTTCAAGCTTTGCCTTTTTTAAACTTGATTCATACACATAAGGTTGTACCATCTATAATTCTCTTACCCACAGTCATCATTCTGTGTAGATCACATTTGCTAAAATATGCACAATTCCACTTTTAGTAATAGAACACCCCTCTGTTAGCCTTTTGTTATGCTTAAAATTGCTAATTCCTTTCTACCCTTTGTTTTACTGTCTCTTGGTGAATTTCTAATTTGCCATAGTACATCACATTGCTTAATTTATTTGGCAGCTTCTCTGTGAGAAGCTTTGCCAAGGGCTTTTTTTATAGACCAAATAAATTTCAACTGATTTTAAAGTCCATGATTTTCCTGACATGCTCAAAACATCTTAGTAGAGGAACACACGATTTTATTTTACAGAAACCACATGTCCCTATCGTATCACATCATTTGTATCAATGTGCTGGTTTTCCTGTTACTATTTTTTTTTTTTTTGTTGCCATTGTAACTTTTTCATAAGCCACTCCTTAAGCCATCTTTTTCAACATCCCTGCTGATTTACCAGCCATACAGATGTACCACAGTTACAAATACATGTGATTCCACGCAACAGGGTAAAACAGGAGAAGGGGCGAGGAAAAGGGTGACACAGGCACATCCTGCAATTTGTGGTACTGCTGAGGTTGATCTTTTCCCTTCCCCAAAGCTGGGTAATGCTTTACACAGATTCTCCTTTCTGGTTATGAGACACAGATATTCACGTTTCTTATTTTAAAAATTGACTACATTTTCCATTTTAACATCTATCCTATGCCCTCTGTTTTTTCATTTCTTGCTCTTTCCCAGCAAATTCCCTCAGTTTTAAAATATTTCCTTTTCAAAAGTTGAGTGCTGTGGTGCTAGTTTTGATGAGATCCTTCCCCTCAAGACACATATTATTTATATAATATTTTACTTTTTAAAGTATTTCTTTGCTTTGCTTGAAAACAAGGGGGAGGGGGGGAAGGCCTCTCTGCAGTGCTGAACTGTATTAGGTGTTAAAAAATTTGTTTTAAAAAGATTTAAGGTCCTGTCTTATCCTTGTCTCATACGCAAAAAGTAGATTAAAAGGGAGATACTTGAAGTCATTTGTGGACCTGTCAGACTCTGGGCAGAGATTTTATGTGTTGAAAAGATGTGCAAGTTTGCATTAGCTGCCCTCAGCTGATGGGGAGGTCATGGAATCACAGGTGCCTCCTAGGGCTCTTAAAGTTTAACTAAAAAATAAACAAAACCCCCTCCCATAAAACACATTCAACCTCCCTCTCCCAAGAAGGTGAAGATGCTTTGAAAAGAACCAGTCCTATACTTCACCAAAATAGATTAGGAAGGCTTATTCAGTTGTCTGACACTAGCTGAGGAAGAAAGAGGGAAATGCAAATCACCAAGGGGCACCGAGCACCTGGCCCCATTCCTCAGGACCTCTCCTGATTCCCACTCCCACCTAATTAAATAGGCTCCCTAACTGCAAGGCTGTTGTATTTGTATTAGACAAGAACAGTAATCTGGACCTCACTGAGATGGTTGCTCTACATAAGCAGGAAAATCCTGTGGTTGAGCATCACATGGCCTGCCTGCCACTGCACCGAACCTTCCTGTTAAGCTTCATCTTCCCTTCCCTCATTTTCTATCAAACCCTCATGTTTCAGCACATGTTCCCAATGCCAAACTTCTTTTCCATGGCTGCAATAGACAGCTCACCCATTTCTGCCTCATGCCTATGTAGCAGCACAATGAACATTTATAGATATTGTTTTTGGCCATATGCTCCTCTTCCTCACTCCCTCTTCCAAGTGCTCAGCTAATATCCTGTTGCTTTCTTGGAACCTATCTGTATGATCTCAGAGCCTATCTGTCCACCAATTGCTGAGGAAGATATGTGC
Source organism: Thryothorus ludovicianus (assembly GCA_013397245.1). Classification (NCBI taxonomy): domain Eukaryota; kingdom Metazoa; phylum Chordata; class Aves; order Passeriformes; family Certhiidae; genus Thryothorus; species Thryothorus ludovicianus. The sequence continues at coordinate 1,788,261 of VZTB01013653.1, read as the reverse complement.
ATGATCCAAAGGCACCAATTGGCCAAATTCTGACTGATGCTTGTGGTATTCCTGTGAGGAAAATGTAATCCCTACCAGGAAAAACAGAAAAGCCTGACTACATCTTGCTGAATTACACCACAACTTGCCATTGCTTTCTGCAGAAGTACATAGGATACTGTCTCAAGAAGAAAACATTCCAACTGAACATATATTTTGATAAACAGAGAGAAGGACTCAAGCATAATACTAGCTGCCTACTTGGACAATACACCTCTCTCAGTTATCCATTCATTTTGTCCAGCTTCATTTTCATTTCAGTACTCTCAACATCCCTGGAAGCCATGCCATGATACCAGAATCAGCTGCTGAGATGTTGCCCTCAGATTCCTGGGAATAAGAGCCCAAACTTGTGGTTATGCATGCATAACAATTTGCCTCCAAAAAAAAACTAATAAAATTCTCTATTGCACCTATTGCAGGATTTTTCTAAGGTGCCTATCGCTGTGGAATCTAAACACAATATAACAACTATAGTTAACACCCTGTGCCTTAAAAGGCAGGCTACTCAGCCCCCTTGTTTGTTGTGTGTCTGTGTGGAAACTTTCCTTCTGCTTCCCTTCTTGCACCTTTCACTTCCTCGCCTCCAGTTGTGAGCTGGCCCTGGCAAAGTGCCCTTAGTGGAAGAAAGCTTCATCCATGTGGTGGGCAGCACAGGCCAATCTGAATACAGGTCAGGGCTGATTTTCTCCATAGCTGGGGACAGACAGGACACCAAAAATGTTGGCAATGTTGTGTTCAGGGTCAGTCACTTAGACATGTTATAATTATCATAAAATCACACAGTATATATATTATATAGTTATTGGTCATTAGACTAAAGACACAGTAAGGAAGGCACATACGGACACACACACAGACCACTCATGGAAGTTAAATCTCCAAATAATCAGTTTCAGTGGAAAATGCCTACAAGAACCTGAAAAAAAAAAAAAAAAAAAGGTGGTTCAAGCTCATGGCTATGTTGCCTAGGAGGAAATAAAGACAAAATACTGAGATTTTGAGGACTGCAGCTGAACAAAACTCATTTTGCCTGTTATCAATAGGGCAAAAAACCCCTGAAAACCAAAAAGCAGCATAAAGGAAAAAGGCTTGGTTTGTTACAGCATCCTGGAATAAAAGTTGGCTTATAATGAGAAACAAGCACCAGCCCAGTACCTTAGTTCTGAGTGGCCTTTTTGGTTTTGAAAAATGCTTCTTCACCTGTAGCCACAGCTGACACATGGGGAGAAATGGATGGAGAGACAGAAGCAGCTCTACCTTCAGGGGCTACCAGAAAGGAGATAAGGCCAGGTAGCTCCCAAAGGATGCTCAGATAATAAGGAAACCAACACACCCAACTGGCAAACCAGAACACTGCATCCTAAGTAGGTGCCAGCTGTGCCACACCATTTCTGATGTGTATTCAGTACATTTTGAATGCTGTTGGCTTATATATGTACCAGCTTTTATAATATCATATACATATAGATTTAAAGGCAGCACTGCTTATAATGAGAAAAGAAACCTGTTAGTTTTTGGGTTTTTTTTAGTTTTAATTGTTATCTATTTATACTTCCACCAAAAGGAATTCAAATGATGTCTAAGTTTTAGACACAAAACTTACATGGCCCCTTCTTCATTCACCTGCTTCAGTTTTGATGTGATCAAAAATAATTCTATTAATGGCTTGGTCAGTTGAGAGAAGTGTATGAAACTGTTAGAAACTAAAGTAAAATACAATCTTTCAGATTGTTGTTCTTGTGATTCTTACATCATCTGTAAGACCAAAACACACATGCAAACCACCTGGTTTTGTAAGGCAGATGCTTTCACCTCAAATAGGGAGAGTTCTGCCAACAAAGATGCCCAAGTCCACCATGACCTTTAGGACAGGACTGCAGGGATGGAGGAGACTTCAGCCTCCACAGTAAGGCTGAAGGTGGCTGCAATCTCTTACAGAGTCAAGCAGGCCTGACTCTGACCTCAGGGATTTCTAACTGAGCATTACCCAGCCATAATCAAATAATACCAAATAATGAACACTACATGCTACATGATTGTACAAGAAGGTATGTTTTAAGGAGATGCAAGCTCAGTTAATGAAAGTATTAATGCTAGGAGGGCAGCAGAAAAGAGCACAAGGGCCTCAGAAAGCCATCACTTGCAGAACACAGAGACAGTGAAAAAGTCCTGATTTTGTACCTGTGACCACCTGCAGAAATCACCATGTCAAANGAGGGCAGCAGAAAAGAGCACAAGGACCTCAGAAAACCATCACTTGGAGAACACAGACAGTGAAAAAGGTCCTGATTTTGTCCAACATTCTACCTGTGACCACCTGCAGTAATCACCATGTCAAAAAGGAAGGGACAGACCCTCAACCTCTAAAGAACATTTTTTGCCAGTAATGCAAAAAAAAATAAAATGCAGAGAGCAATTATCTCTGCAGGGAACAATAGGGATGTCCTTTACAGAGCAGGGGACAACAACAGGTCTTTGCCAGGGTGTAGCAAGCTTCCAGGTGATGCACACTTCTGTGCAGGTTGTCAACAGCTGAAAACAAACAAACAAAAACCCCCACACTTTCTTTCCATGCCATGTTCCCATCTTATCTATTCTACTCTGCTTAAGTTAGCCATCTGTGCCCACTAGTCAACACGGAACAGCAAGTCCTGAAAGAGAGAGCCATAAACACTGAGCTTCCTTGATAAGGATTAGCATGATACACTGAGGATGCCTGGGAACAGTACACTGATCTACAGAAGAAGTGTTAAGGAATGAGCCTTCAGTCTATAGGGGGATGATTTAAGACCTAGCAACAACTTAAACCATAGCAAGCTCTGATGTTGTGACCAGAGGAATCTGAATAATTTACACAGAAAGGAACTGTTTCTTGAGTGTAAGCAAGGCCATATCCTTGTCCAGTAAGCTCAGATTCTGCAATATCATATATGAAACCCGAGCTGGCATTTCTGTCCCCCCTCACACCAGTCTGACACCCTGTTACCCACATTCATCTAAAACAGACAAAATGGTAACTATAATAAAACATTTTTTTATTATTATTATTATTATTATAAAACTCAACTGCATTAACAAGGGAAATGTTTTCACTTCAGCTTATTAATCAAAGGGCTAAGAGGACAGGTACCATTTTAATTTCCTCAAGAATTTTCTGCAGCTTGCAAGACTCAGCACTGTGTTGCAACCACGTAGCACTTCAGCTAAGCAGGCAATCGGTTTCTTCACATTTTTATATCTTTCTGTATCAACACAGATGTTGCTTCCTTCAGAAGGTCATCTTCAGCTTGAGCCCAAAACTCAGGCTGAGTTAAAAACACACTTTAAACTTGAAAACAAAATATTACAGTATAATCTGTCATTCGTTTTGGTTTGGATGATTCACTGCTGAAATGCCTACAGTTAAAAGCTACAGCAAGAAAAAAGTTAAAACTGCAGGCCTGTCTGTAGAAAGCAGTGGAAACATCCCTGCTAGAGTTGGTTTGCTCACTTAGAGTGAGACACTGGCATGCAGGGGGGCATTAGCTGGCATCCTGGGAGTAGCACTGATAGGATTGCATGGTGCCAAATCCCAACCAAAATCTCTGCTTCTGGTGGTTCCAGGTCTGGAACTGAATCAGTCACAGACAGCTTGTGCTGCACCCAGCTGACATAACCCAAGGCAGTTCCTACATTGCATAAAATGGAAAGGCAAGCAATGGAATAAAAGTTATTTCTTTCTTTTTAAAGCCTCTTTACTTAAATACAGGCATCATTCGTAGTACAGCTAGGGAAAGTTCATTCTTGCAAACACAAATGAAATAGATTTGTTATACTATCAGTTTTTGACTGCTGAGTTGAGAATTTTGACTGTCAGTAGAGATTTCCCTTACCTTCATGTGTGATTTGAGATTGTCCTTGCGTGCACAGCGGAAAGGACAGAGTGGGCACTGATGGCTCTTCAAACCTGTGTGAATCACCATGTGCCGTTTCCAGTAACTCTTCCTCTTGATAACCAAGCCACAGATGGGACACTGGAAAGGTTTTCCCCCTTCTTCTTCTGAGGCTTAGAAGGAAGAAAAAGAGAGGATCCTTTACAGCCACTTGTCAAATACTTTCCCCTTGTAAACATACTCAAGATATCATTTCTCAATGCTAGAGTTTCATCTGTAAAGAGACATCAGTTAAACAACAACAGAGGTTTCCATTCCCCTCCACATACACCTTTTCCCCTGGATCCAGTTATTATCCCTCTGAGAAAGGTCACTATAATTTATAAAGGTTAATGCCCCAAACTTCCTTTCACTAATCAGAAGAGGATGCTACTCTCTCTCACCTGGGTCCTAATGTTCCTTGTAATTTAACTGCACTGAGATGAATGCCTCTCATAATCATCACTTTTCAGCTTCATTTCCTATCAAAGGCTGGTTGTAGTAGAGTATGGAAAATATGCATATCTGTTAAAAAATTATCTGTTTCCACATCTGATGGTTAGCCAGTAGGGAAGCAGGATAGAAAGGACGGAAGAATCCACAGCTTAACTGAAAAGCATGCAGACATATTAAACACCAGAAGTGAAAGACTTTGGAAATCCTGCTGCTGAAATTGTTTAGTTATGGCTCAAGCAGATACTGCTGCAGCATCAGCCATCAAAGGTCTTCAGGTCATAGGTTTCCTTCTGCTCCTCTAATTGCCAGGGCTTTAAATCTACTGCCTTCCTAAATGTCTGCACTCTGCTTTACTGCCCAATTCACCTAAAAAAAGGATTAGGTGGCATTGATCAGGAAAATATGGTTAGACTTCCAAGTGCAGAACCATCACAAGGTTGAAGGAGAGAGAAATTCCTTGCTGCTGACTCTGCACAACTAAGCCTCCATCCATCCAACCTCCCACAACAATTTCCTCTCATTATTATAAAGAAAGGCTCACTATTACAGTGGAACTGGATGTCCTTTTCCTCACTGTAAAAAACAAGACTGTTTTCAAATATCCAGAGCTCAGCAATGTGCATTTTGCTATTCAAAAATTCTCTCAAACTGTTTAATCTCATTACTATCACTAATAAGAATATAGCAAACATCAAATTCCCTTGATGAGGAACTAAGTGATAAAAACCTCCAGAAAGATGTGTCACATCTCAAAATACAATTCTTGCTATTAAGTAGGGAGCAAAGCCACTGCAATTCAACTGATTAGGCAGTCATTATGTAAGTACAGAAAGGGACACAATGTCAAAGCATGTACTATTGCAAGTTCAGAAATTCTCCTTGTAAAATATTCTATCTCACTTAAAATATCAAACTATTCCCCTCTCTGCATCACTAAAGAGTAGGCCAAAACCAATGTCATAACTGCTTATGTTTGTTTTAAAATATTTTTGTTTTTTTCTTCACAAAAGGCAGGAGAGAGACAAACCACAGAAAAAATATATGGGTAGCTATTTCACCAATCACGTCTTTTCCTTTTATCACATCTTTTCTTCAGCCTTTAGTATCACCCAGAAGAGAAATGTGTAACAAGATATTACCTGGTTTTGACCCCCCCCCTTAAAAATAAATCTGCAATCAAGATGAATCAACAATGATTTAGCACATTACAAAATATGCAAACAAGTGGAATGAATGCATGTGACTTCACCAGTAGCAGTGACAATTACTGTTACTCAGGAATTGTACCAGTGTGCTCCAAAACTGAACCGTGTTAGCCCTATACTGCATGAAGCTCAGAATAAAATCAGGGGTTTCAGCTTTCCTTCATTTATATTGATGTCTATTTTATATTACTACGTTACTTCACTGAGGAGAGAATCAGTCACTCCTTCCCAAAGAAGTTTTGGTAACAAAATTACATCACAGGCATTAAGTAACACCAAATAAATATTCAGTCAGTGAAAGAAAGGTCTGTCACCCGAACTTTTTCAAAACATTCAGAACTTAACAGATATTCCAGGCTTCCTTTTCAACTTCATCCCAAAATGTGCGAGCAGTTTATAAAACTGGCAATATTAACAGATTAATATAAAAGTTAGTCTCCTCTGTACCAATTTACTACAATAAAAATGCAAGTGATAATTAGGTTGACCAAACTTAACTTGCCATTTCAGAGACAACTACACTCTGATAAGCCATGGCTCCAGCTTCTTGCCTGAAATAATTCTGAGCAAATAGCTCAACGTGGTGGACAAAAGAGCAGCAGGCATACTCTTGTTATTAACTTACTCCTCTTTAAATAGCCTCCATCTTTGCTGCTCCTTACTTACATCTAATTAATCTCACTGAGTATTGATCTCAGACCCAAAGCTACATGTTGCTAGTGGGGAAGTGAATCAGATTCGTAACAGCAAAGCAAACTCATCAGTGTGTTAAAAGTTCAAAGCTTGAGAGCAGGAGAAAGACCTCTCAAGCTATACCTACTGGGAAAAATACTTCTCTCTGAGAACAAGACAAAGAAAGTCTCAAGGAGCAACCAGACAGACACACAAAATAAAGTATTATATAATTAAATACTTTTTTTTATCTTTAGGTTCTCTGAGCCAAAGGAATCAGGAATGTGTAACATTTCTTTTCATGGCAAATGTACACATTCAGCTTTTACCTTATTTTATTCCAAGAAGGACTTCATCTAAACTAGTGAAAACCTTGGGCCAGGCCCACACCGAGAATAGTTTGCCACTTTAATTGCCTTGACAAAACACAGCAGTTATAGAACATGTATATATACATGTTATATGTGTATAACACAGAGCAAAAACTGATACTGGCTGTAACTCATTGCTTCCCTCTCCCTCCTCTTCCAAGGGAGGGATGAGCATTGCTGTCCATCCAATAGCTTCAAATCTATGAATGTTGACCAAGAGCTGCACAGGGACAGAGCAGGCCTCAGGATACCCCTCAACAAAGGGGTTAGGCCAGAAAAACAGCAGGGCAATTACACAACATCCATGTCAGGCTTCATGTCTGTTCACTGGCTTGCTACACCTGTGCAGCCAGGCTAGTATTCCTGATAAAACTCAGCCTGATAAAGCTGGAATATACTAAACCACTTTGTGCATCTTGTGGAGATGCCTGCCATGCTTCCTTTTCCTCTGCAGCAGAACACTGATGACACCTGAAACCATATGTTGCATCAGAAATTTGAATCCATGATGTGAACTTTTTGTAGAAAGAGATGAAAGAAATTATTTTCCCTTATTTTGAAGATGGATCATTTAAATTCCCCTGCATGGCTTGTCAGTTCTTTAAAGCTTTTGTCAACCAGACAGTCTCTTCTTTCCTATAACCCTGATTCCTTGACTGTCAACAGCTGGAACTGATGGAAGAAAGTCAGATGTGTAAAATGGTTCTTGTTGAGCAAATTAGAGAAACGCAGTTTAGTCGGATTTTTTTGTTAACAACAAAGGATTGTAAAAAAATTTTAATGAAAAGTGGCAACACAATAATATACTCTGGTAAATTAGGACAGGGTAGTAAGCGATTACACAAAAGTCCATTTGTGACAGAGACAGCAGGAGGGAGAATTCTCCCTTGTCCAATATTTCAAAAGCACTAGTTTTGTACATGCTCACTGCTACTGTGAGCTCCCTCACAGGGATTATTTGATCTTCTCCATTAAATATTTTTGTGGACGCATTCTAAACTTGGTAAGAGAGGAAAATACTATTGTATGGAATAAAAGGGGGAAAAAAATGTACCAAACTGTACACTCATACCTTTAAAATAAGGAAACATTTGTGACAGCTTGGTCTCAAAGTGGTACTTCAAAAAGCTTTTTTATTGTTCACCTAAAGTATCTAGTTCTTATTTTCATAAGACATGGAATCAAACCAAATCCAGACCCACTGAAGAGATGTTATATAAGTCTACAGCCAAACAAATACATTCTACTTAGTGATTCAAATCGTATCCATACCTGTACTAGTGGGTTTGGATGCTCTTCCCTTCGGGACTGGGAGTAACAGTAATTCCAAAGACTGTGGTGGAGTTGCTTTCTCTTGTTTCATCTCTGAAAGCTGCAGGGGATCCTCAGGAACCAGTGATTTCTTCTTCTCAGCCAGGAGGGTGCCTGCAGCCCTTGCAGCAACCTCCTTGAGAAGGGCAGCTGAAGAGGTCATGGAAGCCAGGGAAAGGAAAGAGCTGGCAGGAGGCGGGTGCTCCTGCCCAGGAGTCATGCTTCTTTCACTCACTTTCTTAGACAAAGCTGCTAACGTGGAGCTGGCTGACTGAGAGCTAAAAGGCGAGGAAAAGGATTCGAATCTTATTGTGTCCTCAGTCCTGGAAAAAGATTTGTCCTGCAGAACTGCATTGGCTGCGGCTTTCAGCTTCAGGATAGCTGAATCAGGGGACAAACCACAGGTGGTGGTTGAGTTTGGCAACCACTTACCTTGATTCCATATAAAGTGACTGCCTGCATTGTATTGGTCACTTTGTTCCTGTTTCTCAGCAAGCTTTCTGGCAAGCACACTTAGCTGCTGGGCATGGTGAGCAGGTGGAGAGAAGGAGATGTTTGAGCCAAGATTTACAGGGGACTCGACTCTGCCATTGACTGTAACAGCAGCATCCAGCTTGAGGGAGCCAGCCTCCAGGAGCCGCCTCAGGTTACTGCTCAGTGGCTTGTTTGGACCAGGAGGTTCCTCTTCACCCAGAGAGGACACATCTGGAGAAAGGTGCTCCTTGCTCTGTAGCGTGTCCCTTAGTGCCTCATTTTCAATGGATCCCAGCTCCGCTGTGTTGCTGCTCGGCGTTGCACTTCCCAAAGAGGTATCGGGGGAGGTGGACTGCTCTTGAATTCTGTCCTCAAGAGATAACTTAAAGTTCTCCTGGACTTCTCCATATGATGCTTCCGAAGGAGTTTCCGAAGAATTCCCAAACCAGCGTTCTTCTTCACTGAGCTCACCTTCCACTTCTTCCTGTCTGGTACCATCTGTGTGGAACCATGAACAACAGCATTATTCCCAAATCTGTGAAAAGCAGTTTCTTAGCATGAAGCATGCCTGGCCTCTGCATGACCCTCCTGAATAGTCCCCTAGCACATCCCCCTAAAGTGCACGGGCTTGAAATCAGCCTGGATGCAGTGACCAGAAAAAAGAGCTTTTCAAAATTAACAGATCTTTTTTAGAAGACAAAATGATGACAAACCTGTCATCTTTCAGTCGGCATAACTAAAGCAGCCAAAACTGCAACAATACATACAAACATAATACATATTCATATATTGCAAACAATTTCTTTTTGCATGGTCTGTATATCCGGCAAAATATTATGAACTCTCTGGTATAAGGCAGGGATTTAAAGATCAGAAATAATTACTGGATACTTGTGTATTTGTACAGCCAGCACAGGTGTGCCTTCAAACCCAGATCAGGTGCATAGCTACTCAAATCTCAGACCAATCCTGCAGTGACCCCTATCTAAAATAATAAAAAAAATAAAAAAATTTGTACTGATAATTCACAATTCATTCCTGAATAGTTGCAATGTCTAATACAGCTAAAGCTCTCATCTCTCCAGCTACTCAAGAAAGGAGTATCATACACATAGTGTTGTCTTATACAGACTCTAGCTGATCTTATTTATTTGTCACTTTTTAATAAAGTTTTAAAGGTCATCCTAAACTGAACTTAGCTTAGCTGAAAAGAAAAGAAAGGAAAAGTGTTGGTTTCAGTGCAGTTCAGTTACATTTTCCCCCTCTCTGGTAACCACAAAACACCTGACTCTCTCCTGAGACCTGCCAGTGTTTAAAGCACTGTGACCCCAGATTGCTCCTCTTCCTGACAGGTATTCAGAGTCATACAGATGTGACCAAGACTTTTTTTTTTTCTCTTTTTTTTTTTTTGGCAGATCTTTCTGCCCCATCAGAACATAGTAAAGAACAACAGCAATGCTAGAATTAAATTCATTATCTCCTCTTGCCAGCTACATCTCACATTTCTTACTTTTAGACACAATGTCCCAAGCTGCACAAGCATCTCTGTAATCACACTACAGCAAGACAAAAGTATTTAATATAATCCTCCACTGACATTCTGGAAATAAGCTTGCATGATATGCATTATGTCTGTGATCACGTATTATTCCCAGATTCCAAATTTAATCCCAGCAAATTACAAAACTTGGAGAAAAATTAATGAATAGAAACTTAGATTTCTGTTATTGCTTTGATCTGAAGAATTTAAGGAGGAAAACCTCAGACAAATGTATCACTGAGTGTAAAGATACAAATGTACACTCTGAAAGCAAAGTTTTGGGAGTTTTTTATGTTATACAGAATATGAGGCACAGTCTCTCACAGAAAGTTTCTTTTACTCAAAAACCTTTGGAAAAAGGTCACCAATATTTTAGAAGCTGGCAATAAACTCAGTTACCTTAGGTTTGTAATTTAAGCAAAAGAGGGTTAGCATATTCCCTTTTCAAAACAAACAAAACATTCAAGCTCTTAGCTGGAGTTATTTTGGTATTGTCCAAGTTAACAACACAAGCTCAGCAATAACATGTGCATTAAGGCCAGTGCCATGCACATTCAAACAAAGGAGATAGATGCCAATCAGCTGAACCAGCACTTATGCAGGTTAAAGGAGAACTGAATGTATTCCCTTCTCACCCTGTGAACATTAAAAAAGTAACTTGAGCATGTCTGTACAGCTGGGTGCACTCACATGAGAGATCCATTCACTCACCCCAGACGCAGACAAGTTCTGGACTGGAAGCCAAAAAAGCATCTTACTGGCACTTTGTCTGAACTGATACACCAAGTGCAGGGCACATCCTCTGGGACACAGCCTGGAGCTGACACCACTACACAGCTCTGGAGCCAGAGCTAACCTGCTTCCTACCACTTACATCTGTCTGTTGAAACAATCTCTCCTCTTCCCTGCAAACCCCACTCTCTGCACTTCCCATCCATTCACAGAGAGGGAGAAGGGCATTTCCCTTCACCCAGAAAGCCACTCAAACATTACAGTCTGAGGCATATTTAAGTGTAAATGGATCCAAGAAGAAGTGGATTTTTGTTTTAGAGAAATCTACAGCTTAGTAAACCCCCAAACTTCTCTGTTCCTTGCCATGTACCTCAGTTTCTTCCTTTTTCCAGACATACACATTCCCCATTGGTCTTGCCTGTACTAAAGGGCAGCCACCACCATGTTATTGACAGGAAGCAGCAGAAGAGCAGGATCCTTCATTTAAAAGCTTGCTCCTGAGCCCAGGATTTCCCTCCTCCTAAGGTAACGCAATGAGAGCTCCCTCTCCTGTTGCTGATCTACCTGTGACCACTCCAGGCCTCTCAAAGCTCCATGCAGTCTCTATAATAAAGGGCAAATTTTGTCTGCAGCCTCACTATCCCAAAAGTCAGCAGGATACTTTTTTTTCCACCAGTGCAGTTTCTTTCTGTAGCCAGAAATCAGACCTCTAACTGCTGACACTGTTCTAATTTTCCTCTTCTCAGTAATTCCCAGTTGCTGCAGCATCAAGCCCGCTGTATTTGAAGGCTGTAAGGTTAATGCTGAAAAAGCCAGCATCAGTGTCTTATCACGAGCTCAGTCAAGCCTCCCTTTAAACACCAGTGAATTGGTTTAGAAGCAGAACAGTGAAGCCTGGCAATTTCATTTCTAAGCAAAGTTGCCTTTTAAGGCCTTTAGGGCAGAATTTTAATTCACATTGACTTGTGAGCCTGTGAGTTTGAACAAGCTTGAGAACTTCAGGAGCAATCAGTCCAATCCAACAACTTTATGATTTCAAATTATATAAAACCTTCCCTCAGAACCCAGGGGGTTCATGGGTCATCCAGATCAGGTTTGTCTGAAACAGGAGCCAACTTCCACATGTCTGTCAAGAAATTTCAGCTGTATTTCACATCTGTAGCAGGAATCTGCATGGCATTTTTTTCCCTTCTCTCACAGCAGTTATGGAGCTCTTCTGATCATGATTCAAGAGTCAAGACCTGTCAATATTGCTTCTTCCTGATTTCCAGAGCTACTGTGAAGCGAGAACTGCTTCCCAAGCCTTTTGCCACTTGCAGAGGCAAGTTGGAAATTACAGACAGCCTGCATGTTTCAGGACTATCACATCACACAGCACCCAGGAGCCTCGAAAAAATATTTTCCAGTCCTGCCAGCAATGAAAAAAGGCACAAAGTACTGCTGGGTGGCTGCTGCCACTGCTGTAGCCCATGTATCCATCTCTGGCAAAGCCACAAATGTGTGCAGAAAGCACTGTTTGAAGAGGTGCCAGTTTCCCTTGCTCACAAACTCATCTGCTTGTTTTCAAATACAGAGAAGTTCATTTTCCTCTTCAAGAGATCAGTTTGACAGACAAATCTTATTGATCCCAAAGTGTGTTATTTCACTTTGTGACTATCTGCCCTTTTGTTTAGAGTGCTGATTAGAATCTGACCCTGGTGCCAATAGAAATGTAAATATCAACTTGCTCAAACTACTTATATCTGAAAACTGAAAAAGACAAACATGTTTGTTGATTTCTACACTGAAGCACTGGGTTCAAATGTTGGAAACTTTAACTGCACCCAGTGCCATGTAGACATGCCATTCCTGAAAGTGGCAAGTGTGAGGTGATGCACAGCTTCACTTTGTAGGACTTGGAAAGGAGAAATATCAATGTAATGAGTTAGATCTCCAGGAAAGAGAAGAGTCTCAAAGTTGTGTTACTGAGCAGCAGACATGGGCAACAAGAACATCATAGAAAGAACATAATTTCAAACACTAGAAATTATCTGAGAAGAGGCTACAGCTAAGGAACCCACCCCAGAGACTGATTTTTCATGCTAAGCAGGACAAAATTCTAGTTTAATCATTCATTGTAATGAGTAAATTACAGAACTTCAATACAGAAATCCATATGCAACAGTGATATGAAACATATGGAAATTGTAATGATAGGATTACAGAATGAAAATTAAAGCAAATGTGAAAGTAGGTAGAAGTCAAATAATTTCAAAGAAATGCACACAGGAAAATTGATGAGATAAATTAATCAAAATTGTCCTTTTTACAGCACTTATATTTCAAGGAAAAACTGGGAACTTAGAGAACCAAGATTTAAAGACAGATTAAGGCCAAATATCATTATTATTATCTTGATATCAATTACCTTGATTTGTATAAGGATTTCAGATATGATCATTCAAGTTTGTGTCAATTTAAATGAAGTTGCAATTACATTTATTGTCCATTTAACTCGATCACCTTCCTAATTTGTTGCCCCAAGAACTCTATCATTTCATCTCTAGCAGCTACAATAACCATCCTTTGGATTATTTTACACTGAACACTGTACCTAGGCCTACTGAAAGAGCTGGGATTAAGTGATAGCTTTACACTGGGGAGCTGAGGAGCTCTGCAAAGATACCTAAAGAATTTAAAAGAACGCATTAAACTTAAATGAAGCAGGAAGCCATCCAAGAGGAGTTCTGCAGAAACACTGACTGCCTCGGTTGAGCAATCAGTTTAAGGCCAAGTAAATAGGCAGATGCATCAAAAATAAGGCAGAGACAATACCTGAGCAAGCCAGGACTTAGCCTTGGGTGACTTTTGTCAGCAATAGCAAGAAAAGAGGAACGAGTGAAGAGAAGAAACAGTCAACAAACAAGAAGGCAAGGACAACTGTAAAGGCTTTTAACCAGCCGTGGATGAGGAGAGCTGAGACAGACAGAACTGGAATGCTCATAGCTGGCCTCCAGGATGGGTTCTCTTGTTCTATTCCTTCCTGTTTTCTTAGAACCCCCAAAGCAGGACTAGGGAATCAGGCCATAGGCCAGAATTTGCTATCCTGGCAGTCCAGGATACCCTCTCCTGCTGTAACCCAGGTTTCATCATGATTTGTCATCACCATCATATCCAAGTAAGACCAGTTTTCCCATCACACGGTGGCTGTAAATTCAAGATCAGCACAGGCTCCCCTTGTCCCCCTCTTACGTCTGCAGACCAGATAATATGGAAGAGAAGGAATGAAGGAGCTAAGGACCAAATACAATGGATATCTTTAGGTAAACTGTACACTGTGTAAGTGCATCACTGTAGCAAGGGTAAAGATTCATTACAAGAGACCACTTGCTAATATCACATCACTTTCTAATTCACATTTTCTCTGGGTGTCAGTTGCACATAAGCCTTTGCTGATTTCACAGTCAGGTACTACAGAAACCAGAAGGCACAGACCTAAAAATGACAGTCATATCTGGAAAGTCTATTCTGTGGTATCCTACGTAAATTGCTCAGTCTAGCTGCCTGCCTACAAACTACACTTTTGATATTCAGGTTCATTTTTAAGCATTACGAATTAAAGCAAAAAAGGGTGAATATCTTTGGAATGAACAGCTTTTATGGGGTCCCACACCCACCAAACCATACAGATGTGTGTGCTGTAAGACTACCTCCAAGAAGCTGGGCACACTGTGACCAACACCCTACAGTCTCCATCTCTGAAAAGGATTTACAGCCACACCTGATGAGGCTGTATATCCAGAGCAGCAGCTGTGTTGATTTTCCCATAGGGATGCTTGCTAGAAAATCATGATTTTAATAAAAACGCAAAGGCGTGCCTTAACTCCTTTTAATATATCTACAGCAGCAAATAAGACTTAAAAGTCACAGTTACACGGTTACATAAACAATCATGTGCTGGAGTGCCCTTGGTCCCCCATCTTCCCTTCATGATTTCTGTGACCTATAATAGGTAAGCAGCACAGGAAGTCACTGTCCTCTTTGAATGGAATTTCTGGCTCGCTCCTTATCAACGGGATGATTATTCAACTCTTGACCTCCTCACAAAATGGTTTAGCAGTGTTGCTGGTGCTTGAACCAAATTTCTCTACTGCAGGCTGACCTAAAGAGAGCAGCACAGCTGCAAGAAGGATCTGCCAAAAAGCCACAGCTCTTCTGTTCTGTCCTTCTCCCCTGTGTTTAGGTTATGTGAAAATACTCAAACAATTAGACAGGGAAAGAAGCCCTAGGTAGGACTCTGCATTTCATCTCCACATCTTCCAAGATAATGATTTTCCTAACTGAAGGGAAGGAGGAGAGGGGAAAAGGAAGACATAGCTTTAAAGACAGGGCATACATTCCCTACTTTTATCCCTAACTTAAAGTGACTTTGAAAAAAATCAACATAAAAGAAAATCCCAGAATATTCACCTAACAATTTCTCTAGTACTGCTATTTTGAAAAGGACTCAGGGCAAAAAAAGATTAGAGAATGTTAATTATTTTGCAGTAACTAGAACTCTTCAAAATGCTTTCCCTATACACACAAACAATGGAATGTGCCCAAATTTTACACATTCATGTTTGCAAACTGCTAGACAGCCACAGATCATCAAAATACATGCACAATACCTCAGATTCCTCTCAAAGGCAGAATCCAGGTGTAAAGGACTCTCCCAAAGGAAAAGGAAATTGGGACAGATTACTGAAAAAGCTCATCACAGACAACATAAAACTGCCTTTATTTCCTGTCCCTCGAAGGAGAGGGAAGTTGTGGTAGATAGGAAATAGAGGCTGTGGCCTTCCATTTTCAGCCACAAGCCCCAGAATAAATGTGCCAAGGTTTCATTACCTGCCAAAAATCCATCTTTTACTAGCAAGCATCCATGGAAGAGGACATAACACATGGTTTCTCCTGAGGAGAGCTGTCACTACTTATTGAAGGTTCTCAGGGCTGGTTGACAGACCATAAGATAGGACCTTACAAAGACAAGTCTGAACTTCCCCAAAAGCAAGTACAAAAGAGAGCTCCTAGAATGGATGGATGTTTGACATCTTTCCTCTGAAAAAGATAAGCTAGTCTTCTGTTTTAGGCAAGGTTGTAGTTTGAAGCTGTGGTATTAGTGTTTGAGGAGGGTTGCTTCCACTGGGACTTAGATATTTTAAGATACAAAGGAACAGGCTCTGCAATCAGCAAGGTGACAAAAGCTGAAGACCAACAGAAGTGATAGTCCTGTGCCCTCCCTTAGATTTGCTCTGCTGTTTGACTGCTTCACAAGCAAATTTCAACTCACTAATTTGGCAGAAAACTACTCACTGTCAAGAAATCAGGAAAAAAAATAGATGGAAAGGAGACAGGAATGAGAAAATAGGGGGAGTCAATCTGAGCCACCCATCTCCTCTAGTCTTGTGGGGTACAAAGTACATCAAGTCTTGTCTGTGACAAACCAACTGAGGATTCTCTCTCCCACCCCACACCTCAACAACATACTACACTTCTCAGGGAAGAGCTGGCCTGTGCAGTCATCTAGACTTCTTTAGAAGCATAATCTGGGACATCTGTAGCTGGCTTGGCCCCCATAAACTCTGATCCTAATTTAAAAATCCTTCCTCTCTAGAACTGGTAGGCAGCATCTTTCTGAGAGAAGAGTTCTAAAGACCCAGAATTAATATCTTAATAGCAAGGCACATTAATCAGCAACCATGAAAGTAGGAGGGCAGAGCAGTATGGCTTATAAAGTAATAAATAACATTGCATATAAATAGTACTCATGTAAAATAATAGATGTACGATATTTGCATACTATAATTTAGAATTAGTTGATTCAAGATGAATTTTGCCAGTATCTCAGGCCCAGTGAGCTGAAGAACTTGAGATGTGTATATGAAACAGAACAGAACACACACAGCCTTAGAAGAGGGGAATGTTTTTGAATGTTATCTCTTAAGAGATGCACCAAAAAAGAGCAGCCTGCACCAAAAGCTTCCATCAGCTGACTTGACCCAACTTGATCACCAGGGAGGTGATCCTGTCTTCTCTACTCAGCCCTGGTGAGGCACATCTGGAAGGCTGTGTCCAGTTCTGGGCTCCTCAGTAAAAGAGAGATGCGGGGCTTGAGCCCAGCTTAAGGCATTTAAGGGACTGGAGCATCTTTCTTACAAGAACTGTCTGAGAAACTTGGGCCCATTCAGCCTTGAGTAGAGGCAACTGAGAAGGGACCATCAGTGTATAAAAGTATTCAAAGGAGGACACGACAAGAGGATGGACCAGGCTCTGCTCGGTGGTGCTGGGCAATAGGACAAGGGGCAAAAACTGATGCACAGGAAGCTCCACCTGGAGATGAGGAAGAACTTCTTTGCTGTGCAGTGACCACACACTGGAATAGACTGACCAGAGAGGCTGTGGAGGCTCCCCTGCTGACCATATACAAGAAAAGTCTGGACATAATCCAGTGCCATGTGCTCTGGGAAGATCCTGCTGGAGCAGGGAGATTCGACCAGGTCACTCACCGTGATCCTTCCAACCTGACCCCTTCTGTGGTTCTGTGATCAACACACAGAATAACTGGAGAGAAGGTATACGGAGACAGTTGATTTTTATGATGGAGGTTTTCAGAAGAAGCAAATATTTCTGAGGTCAGCTTATGCTGCAAAGGCTGCCTAGTAGCCCCAAGACAGGTTCATAAAACACATGAAGTATCAGTAAAACAATAGAGAATCATGTTCCTTGCAAAAGCTATTTTATGTTACCAATGTTCTTGCAACAATTTTATGGAGGCTGAGCAAAATGCCACAGCCAGACTTAACTGGAAGTTTCTTCCACAGGCCCTCACAAGCATCCTATAATAATAACCTGCAGCTGAGGCTGGGCACACGTTTCATAAAGCACAAGATACTGATCAGACTGACTTATACACTACAGGAATATGGCCAACCAAAAACCTGGAGTCGGGACATTAACATATCAAAGGAATACACCTCTACTTCCTGATGTAAACAGAGAAGATGATAAACCATCTTCTATAAAATCAAACAATTTTTAGGCAGCAACTTCTGGGGTAGATGAAAATCCCTTATCAGGAGCTTCAGGCTTCCCTGTGTCTTTTAAAACCAGCTACGATATCAGGTTTTTACTCTGATTCTTATAAAGTTGAGGAAAAACTGCATGTGCTGGAAATGGGAAAGAGTATTTACAATCTGTGGTGGTTCAAATGGCCCATGTGCAAGTCTATCCAGAGAGATTCCCTGTGCCTGGAATGGCAGTGTATCCTCGACATCAGTGAACATTTGCAACCTACATGTGAAGTTCAGCACAGCAACTAAAAATTCTACCTTTTGTTAGTTATAAAGAAATTTTAAAATTGTTTCTAGTTAGCCAAAATTTACTTTGATTGCTCATTTGTTTTGCTCTAGATAGGTGTCTAATTCAACAGGCTGCTGCTGCTGCAGTGAGAAAATATCAATGCTGGCACCTCCAAAATAAGAAGAGCTAAAGATGATTCTCAAGACTTCTCTTATCCTTAGCATACAGAGACAAGACCTATCATGTCAGCCTACCTCATAAAGGAGGGAAAAATACTACAAAATTTCATAACATGGGCCTGCAATGAAAATGAAACCTCAAAACAATTCTAGCAAACAATTTGCAAATGCTGGCTACAACCAGAGAAGTCCCTTAAGGAGGAATTTCAGCTTCCTCTCTAGATCAAATTATTGTGGGAGAATCACATGAATGCCAAATATTCAATATAGTAATCTATCATATTTTAAAGCCATCCTTCAATAACATCTAACTCCGTGAATAAGATTTTGTATCCTTTAGCAAGTCATTAATGAAACCTTCTTTAAGAAGTTGCTTGTGAAACACACAACCGGTGTCTCTATTAGGAAATTCTAAGCAGAAACACAAAACTGCCTTATCTTAAACATAGTCTAGCTGCAAAGTAGAGGCTCAGTTACTCATTTCCAAGTGGCTACGTGCTTTCTGGTAGTTCAGTTCTTGGTCACAGAAGCCTCCATACCAAAACTCAACTAATTAAGAATACTACAGTTTCTTAGGTCACATTTTGTATCCTCCAGGTGTCAAAAAACCAAACAAAAAAACAAAACCCCCCAAAAAAATCACAGGAAAGCTTTGCTTTCTAATCTTCATTTAAACTGGTAACAAATAAAATTGTTGGTCTGCTACATTTTGCATACCTGCGTTCTCTGGTCTTGAGCTACAGCTGTAAATTGCCTGCTTTTACTGAGTGCCTTCATCAGCCAACAATTCATCTTAATTAAAGCCTGCCCCTGAACTGCCACCTCCCCAGAACTGGCTGCAGTGATAGCTGTCTCAACTCTTTACAGGGACAAAATGCATCTTCATTGCCTGAAATGCACTGCAAACCTCAGCAGTCACAAACCCAACAGTAAAAAAAAAAAAAAAGGAGGCACAGGAATTCTCAAATATTCCTTGCAACTTACAGCAGCCAAGAACCGTGATCTATTTGTGCTACAGATTATTGCACCACTGATTAACCCTCAATAGCTGTGACTCCTTTTAGTGGGGCTTGTCACCTAAAACTGACAGGGTCACCACAGCAACATGATTTTTGTCACCCTTACAGGTGGAAAGAAAGCAGAGGAGAAGTAGCAAGAATCAATGCAGCTGGCAAAAGAAGTGAGAAAAGTGTTCAAACACACCACTTTGTTGTATTCAGACAATTTGCAACAAAAATAAATAATTCCCTGATCACAACTGCAATTTAGCATTATGGTCTGGGAATGGCCATAAGTTTACAGAAGTTCTCACATTACCTGAAAGACTAAAATCGATCTAAAAACTCCATGAAGAAGCTGTAAATCACGTATGCTCTGAGCTGTGCTGTGCATAGCAATTCCCAACTTTCCTAGGAGACAAGCCATTGACCAAGAGGCCAATTGAGGCACCAAAACCAGGCTGGCTGATTACCTGCTCCTTCACCCATTCATTCCAAGGAGTTGCCCTCATGTGTTGTACACACCATATAAGATCATGCCCTTAAGCAATCCAGAGTAAATTTACCATAGCCACCATGATGTATCAGAAAAAATTGTCTGCTAAGGTTGATAAATCAGTCAATTACCTGCTTCCTTGACTTTTATTCTTGTGTAAATGTTTTCTACCTGACATTAGCAATACCTATAAGATAACCTGCATATTGCCAAAACCAACTATTTAAATTACCAGCAAATCCTTAATTACTATAAACAAGATCGCAACAGGCTTGTTTTAAAAAGGTTTCAAAATACCAAAGTGATAGCTCTAGAAAATAAAGCTCCCTTGCTGTCATTATTAGAGGCTGCTGGTTCCACGTTAACTCTGGCTCTGTGTAGGACCCTCAGGGCTCCCTCATCCCACATGAACACCACAGCAAGAGCAGCTGCTGTCCCTCCATCACTATTCCTTGCCTGGCTGAGCACAAACACAGGGCAGGAGGGTCCTGCGCTCCTCAACTCCTCCTGTGAGGTCTAAACCACCTTCCTCCCTAAGCCATGCACTCCCCTCGTGTCTATAAAACAGGGAGAAATCTTCAACATACAGAGGAAGGTAAAGACAAGCAAATACTACTGAAGCACTGCAATTATTGATTTCATCTTCAAGGTAGAGCTCCTTGAGTGCCCCTCGTGGGAATCTAAAGAATAGTCCAATTCTCACAGGTGGCAGAAGAGTGTTGAAAATCTACAGGCCATGGTCCTTACCAGTGAGGTGATTTTGGCTAAAAATGGAATATTAAACCTATGGCAAGGTAGATGCACATGATCTCAGGGAGAATTTCCCTTTCCATACCTCCTCTCTCACTGCTAAGAGCTTCCCAGAACGGGAGAACTAGAAAATAGCTAATGCAAAGATGCTGAAACCAAAAGAATAATTATACGTATCATTCTTCTTACTCTACAAACAGAATTATTAAACACAACAGACTGTGCAATAGTGGTTTCCTGTGTCTCTTCAAAGGCACAGTCAAGTTTTGAAAGTGAGAGGTGACAAACTGTGACCAGGGTTTGTACAGGAA
The DNA here is from genome assembly GCA_013397245.1 of Thryothorus ludovicianus. Classification (NCBI taxonomy): domain Eukaryota; kingdom Metazoa; phylum Chordata; class Aves; order Passeriformes; family Certhiidae; genus Thryothorus; species Thryothorus ludovicianus. Next base: position 1,767,493 of record VZTB01013653.1, on the reverse strand, counting down.
CAGACTGATGCGAGCCTAGCACAGCTCTGATACTTGAGGAAAGCTCTGTTAGAAGTTTTCAGCAGTCCTGCAAAACACACAGCACCATCCAGAACACACCTAGTCATTTAAAGGACTCTGTTTTCCAACTTTTTCCCCACTGAACTCTGCTCATTTGAAGGACAACTGCTGTACAGATGCACAACCTCAAAAGCTTACCTCAGTTTCCTTAGTACTTACAAAGTACTAAGTGTATCTTTCCTAGAGGACTTTACTAGAAAACAGGCTCTTTTTCAGGCTGAAACTATTTTTCTGTTTAGTCATATGTGCCTAGGACAGCAGGTTAACTCCCTGAGCTGTGCTCCTATGCACTGTACATAACCAATAAAGGTAGAGGAAAAAATTTCTTTGTTTCTCATGCACAAGGTAATCTTTGAGAGCACTTTCTGATGTCTTACTGCTGCCACAGAAAATAGAAATTCAGGAGACATTCAGCTGAAGGAGTAGTCAGAAATCCTACTGAAGAACACAGTATTTCTGATCTGCCTTCTCCATAACTACTGTCTCTAATTTCCTAAACCAGGCCAAAAATGTCAGGGATGATACAAATGGCAACCTTTACTTTTCCTCTCCTCTCCAATGCTTAAAGGCATTGTATCTTCTCTTGAACCAGTTCCAAATAGCTTCTTTTTCTATTAAGTTCTGAAACCACCAATAGCACTCAGGGTGTGACACTGATAAAGTACTACTATTGCCAAAATGAAAAGTGGCTATTTCTTTCTCTACTTCCCTACATTTTCCCGACCAATCTTCTTCAGCTGGCATAGAAAGCTTATAAATACTGACTGGCAAAGGGTGAAAAAGAGAATAATTATCAGTGATAAAAGTAGTGATTACACCACAAGTGTTTTTGAGGGAAGAGAAAAAGAAAAAAAATAGATCTCATTGGTGTACTATTACTAGACAAGGATTAAAGCTGAAAAAAGCTGTGTGTGAAGCTCTGCCAATAGGTGTGAAGATTCTCCAAAGAAAACTTCCTGTTGAGCCACAAGGAAAAAAGCCAAACAAACAACAAAACAAGCACTCAAAAAGAGAGATCTAATGTCTGTATACTATCCTGCTGAGCCTCCAAGCATCCCCAAAACCATCATACACTCCAACAGTTCTGCCATTGCAATCTAGAACTCTTGGACACAAAACTGTTTAAGGAACACAGTAACAGCTTACAGCACCAGTAAAATAGCAAGAGAAAAAGTTGCTTGCTGAAGGGAAGTTTTAATCTCTCAGGCACAAGGTTAACCCAGGTAGCTTCTGGGGAAGGCAGAAGAACTTATTCTCTCTGTCTCCTTTTTGCTGCAGGTGTCTGGCTAGCTGCTCTTCTTAGAAAGGACAGACTGGAGTTTGAAAAACCATCAAAGAATTGGCTGTCTTTGCCTACCCTGATAAGCTGATGTGCTGTTGCACATCCTGACCTATGTCTACTTTGACTTTTTTGGTTAGCTCATTATTTCCTTCTCTGAGCACAAATAAGACATTTTAATAAATATCTCAATTTCCCAGCAATCCCTGTGGCATCCTGGCAAAAGCAGTTCATTTCCCTCCATTCAGAAGAATAGCTACCACTACATATTCAATAATCCCAAGGCTTCTGTCTGATTTACATGCAGGACCAGGTTCTTTCCTGTGAGATACGTGGCTATTTGGCAAAGCAGGAACACAGCACGAGCTCTGATTGTCCCTTGTGTTTTTTAACCCAGCCTCAGCCTGGAGATCAGCTTAGCAGCAGCAGCTGGAAATGGCTCTTAACTAGCAGTAAGTAGATCAGAATGCATTCCAGCTGTGGTTTCATCCCTAACGCTTCCCATCTCTGATTCACAGCCTATTCCAAGTTGCAGTGATATGAAGATGTATGGAATAATAAGATTATTCCTCTCCTAGAAGCATCCCTATGCAATAAGAATTCCCATCTGGTGACCAAGGCAACTTCCATAACATTTTCATCACCCTAGCACTGCAAGGGAGATCAGAAGAAGGCTGCAAAGATGGCCTGTCCCTGATAATAAACATTAAGTTCAATTTTAAAAATAATGTTAAGGGAACTCACTGAAATCATCTTAAATTATTCTAAATATTGAAGTCAGAAAGATAGCAACAACAAATACTGTGAACTTACTTTCCCTTTTACTAACATACAGAAAGAGAAAAACCCACATTAAGCACTCAAAACATTGACTCCTAAAAAAGGACTTCTAAAATACATGAAATTGTTGCTTTAGAACACACTTATTAAAGATCTTCCAGGGATCAATAAAGTAAAAGAAACAACAAAGTCAACTAGAAATCCCTGTCATCTTAATATGCAGGTGGCAATAAACAGAACATGGGAAGCCTCAGATCAAGGTGCTACAGTGCCTGTAATTATCCCTACTGTGCTCACAACCCCTATCAAGGGGTCACAAAGCAAAGGGAGGAGCTCACACACTGCGTGGATGGCAATATTCTACCACAGTAGGTGACAACCAGAGTATCTGCTTTAACAAAAATCCCTTTTCGTTTTAACACGCTTCTGTTTGTTTTTGCTATAAGCAACTTCTGCTCGATTTCTGGTAAATAACAGGCTCCTCATTTACCATTTTACTCTGCCCATTACTCACCTGAGGTGTTTTGTTCTCATTAGCCTTCCAACTGGTTCAGAAACAAAATGTTTGGATTTCAGATATTGAAATTATTCCCTCCTGTACTTAATCTTTTCCTCTCTCCCAAAGTCAGATTAAAACGTGGCAAATTATATTCCCTGAGTTTCTAATTCCTCCTACAAGGATGTTATTACGGTAACGCGTCTAAGAGAAGTTTCAAGAAGTGTTTGTTTTGTCGTGCTGTGTTCGCTACCGTAGACAGCTGCTTTCTCTGTCCCTGAGAGGATTGCTTGGGGTTAACAAGCAAAGCCAAATAAGAGAGGATTAGGAAGCTACTCATAGTGGCAGGAGAGCACACAGCAAAAGACCATGTGAAATAGGCACTGCTCACTCCCAGATACATAGATTTGCACACTATACATCAGCTTTCAACCTTAATTCAGAGGCCACATAATTAATGTGCAAGCACTCAATTAGAAGCGGGCATTCCTCAAACCTTATCTTATTTGAAAGAAATCTAGGATTCTGTGCAAGCTCCCAGTGCAAGAAAGCACTGCTATGGCTACTTAGGGCATAGACACAGCAGAAATGACAGCAATCTTTTGACATTCTGCATCCACCTAAAATTTAGATAAAAAAGGGGAATAGCTAGAAGTGAAGAGGAAGTTTGACGTTCATGTCCAATCCATTCCCAGCTTTTTCTGCTGAACAAACAAAAGGTGTGACAGTGATAGTGGAATTTTATTTTATTTTTCCAAAGTGCATTTCTCAGCTGAGAACTCCATGGGCTTTACCAACAACTTTTATGAAGGCCAGTGAAAGCCTACAAGGACAACAGCTTTGATTCTCCTGAGCATGTCCATACGAAACGACGCAGTGCTATGTGGTGATATCTGAGCCAGCTGGAGCGTACCCACAAGAAGCAGAGCTGAATTAACCTGGGCACACTGCTGTGATAACAGCCTCCTGTACACAAGGCAGCTTATTTAGAGCTGGCTTTGTTATCTCAGCGTGGCACAGCACTGTGCAGGAAGACAATATGAACAATTATGATGAAGCATATTTAGGTCTTACGGGCAATGTTCGAGTACCTCAAGGTGGGCAGAAGAGCTCCCTTCAGAGGTATTTGCTGTGCAAAGAAGTCCCTTTGGCAATGCAGAATTGACAAAAGGATTATGTCAGCCTTTCCTTTCCAGAAGGAGGAGCAGGGTGAGAGCCTGGAGGCCACAGAAATTGGAGCAGCTCTAGGCTGTTGTGCTTACTGTGGTGCTTGAGAAGGGCTCCTCATGGGCTCGAAGCGCCAGAAACGCAGAGGTGGATAAGAGGAAGTTCTGCTCCAAACACATAAAGAAATGGGTCCTCAGTCATTACTTGCCAGGTCTAGATTTGGCACAGTGGTTTATAAAGGGAGAGACTCTGGCTGTGCTTCAGGAAAGCACACAAACACAGCTACACCACCAGCTGCTGTCTAAATACACTTGTCTGCCACCCTCTCTGTTCCTCACTTTTCACTCCAGATAATGATTGTCTAGTTGAGGAAGATCTGTTCGTATTTTAATTTTTGAGATGAGTAATTATTTGTCCTACTACACAAATCAAAGTGAAGTCTAGAAGCTTGCAAAGAATTCATGTTCATTAAAGTCACACATGGGGATTATTCATTAAGCTAAATACACACTTAGTAAAACCAGCAGTTCTTTTAGTGCATTTTTCTAAAAGTTACTTGCCCCGATACATGATCTAACAGGCACCAAGATTCAGGACATATCTGAAACATTCATTCAAAATAAAGCAAGCTTGTGCCAAATCTTTTCCCTTTCAGAAACTTTCAGATAAAACTTGAGACCGTGCAGGAAAGAATTCTTTGCACCTGCATAGAAAGCCCTGTAATAGAGGAAAAAAGCCCACATGCAAGCTGCAAACCCCAGACAAAAGCCAGCAGAGCTACAAACCTTTCTTGAGGAAGTAATCCTTAGAGTAGGGCCATGCAGAATTCAAAGGGATGATGAAAGTAGCTTGGCTTTGAGTTGCTTCAAAAATGTTATTTCTACTCTAGTGAGAGCACCCCAAATAAAAGAAACAAAACAGTACAGATGTTTGGAATCTAATTTCATCTGCTGAAACTGCTGATAATACCACTCATTATAAGACCACTACCACTTGGTAACTCTTTAATTTTTAATGGGATTTATTCTAAACAGCAACTAAGTCATCAGTCTCACATGCAGCCTTCTCTCTCCTGGTCTATCAGCACTAGTCACTCTTTCCCCTCTGCTCCCTATCCTATTGTCTAAATACTGAAAAGAATGAGGGAAAGGACTATTTATGCAGCCCAGTTCTTCTCTCTTTACCGAATGTTTCTCAGAAAAAAAAAAACCCAAACATGACTTTTGTGTCATTACAAATTACCTGAACTTGGACTCTGTGAATTCTTAACCTGCAAAAAGGAACAGCCTTATCTTAGTGCTAGGTTTAACTTGGAACTCCAATACTCAGTATAATTACACCACAAACAAGGAAATCCCTTAAAAGGCAGGAAGAATTTCAAGGAATAGAGCTAACTCCCTAAGCTGTCAGGTTTAGACAGGACATTCAAAATGTTTGGTGTCTTGACCAAGAAGGATACCAAGCAAGGAAAAGAGAAACTGTCTTTGGGAGCATAACATTACCATTAAGGTGACTGTAAGTCTGTAAAAAAGAAAACCTGAAAGACAAGATTTCTAGTGAGCTTATGGATAAATAAAAGTTCCTGAATCCTTCACTGCAGTATCCAGAATGCAGTGTGTGAGTGCAGCACTGATGTTGTCTGTACCCTAGAACATGTATCCCTTCAAATGAAGTATGGGTCTGAGTTTTATTATTTAACAACATTCAAAAAAGAAAATCCCTGGAGGAAGGGATATTATCTACCCTTTTGAAGGTTTGTTTTTTTTTTTCCTTTAGCTCAATATAATTTCTTTTTCTTCATGCCCATATCAATACACAGCAAGTATTGCTCAGAGAAAACATTTATGGTAGAACAAAAGAAAGTTTTTGGGGGGCAAAAAGCAAGAGGAAAAAAACTCCCCCCATCCCCATGAAAACTGGATTCTATTGCATACTGCTGGCTACTTTGCAGCCAAGATATTTTGCATATTATTATTTTTAAAAGGCATATGATATTTTAGCCTCCAAACGTCCTGGAAGGATCTGTATGCGTAGACCCAAATGACACAAATCGTATACCATGAATAGCAAACTAGGCAACAAAAAACAAGTAAAAAACCCCAAATTGTTATTTAGAAGATATACTTTTAAGGAGTAATGATTCAGAGTCATGCTTGAAGAGCTGCAATAGTAAAAGGAGTCCAGACATAATCCATATCAGCTCTCCCTAACCATCTGAACTCATGTCTATATTATGATTTCTTTGCAATGTGAAAGGGAGAAAAAGTCCTCTATACAGTGCTTCATGACAAATCACATGCCTTGTGAAGCTTCATGTTAGAAGCCCTTTTAACTTCCAAAAAGTCCTCTTTTGTAGGTCATGCTCTCATTATCTTGCTCTGGGATCTGGTCTGATTAAATTATAGGAAATTACTAATACTTCACTTTGAACAGCCAGCTCCTCCTGGCTCCTCTTCTTCCTTCTTTTTTTTCTAAACTTAATTCCTCCTACTCCTGCCTCCTTACATATGAAAAAGACAACGATCACTCTGCTACAAAGATTAAGTCATACCCATTCTTCATCCATTTTAAAAGTAAAAATGCATTCTGACCGCATGCTCTTACATTCCCCAGTCCAGTGTTCTTCCTGCTGGTTTTCCTGTTTGGCCAACTATAAAATTTGCAGTTTTGTTCTAAATCTTCGGCACCCTTACCGCCTCTAAAATCTCACTCATAAGATCCTAAAGACTTAATTAGCACAACACTGACTCTTTGGTAGCTCAATCTATACTCCACTGTGATTTATTTGTATTTGGTACCATCAGACAACACTAAGACATACCCTACCACTGATGTGCTTTAAACCTTTATCACTGAATGATCTTATAAAAGTGACTTAGTTTGCATAACAAAAAAAACTGAAAAACTCAAAAAAATATCAGCATGCAAATTTAAAGAGACAGACTTTACATGTCAGAAAGGGTCCCCATAAAGAGAGAAGGTATTTCTGAAAAGTCTCTGAGAACTTCACTAGCATGAGAGGGACAAAATGAGAACAGTGTTTTCAGATGGAGTAATGGGGCTGTTAGTCAATCCACCAAAAGGCTGTTGTTCATTTGAGAGGTGCATTACAGCACCACCAGAACAACCATAATGAGAACATTGAAATTATTAACCTCATCATACCAAGAATAATAATTTTTCCCTATGTGGATATCCTCTTGTGGACTATGTGCTATATCAAGATCCCCACAGTGATAAGAGGTCAAAAATAGAAAACATGTTCGAAGAATAAACAAAAGCTTCCCCTTACACATGCCAGGTGTGCTAGTAAAGTAATAAACTCATCTGAAAGAGAAAAAATCCTGTTCCTGGCAAAAGCATCTTGTTTTGGAGGCAACTCTTAAATACCAAATATTTGCAAAAGCACTCCTGACATTGGGAAGTCTTTTGAAAAATTCAACCAATGCATCCTCTCTTGCTATTAGAAAGCATCAGATGAAGCAAGCTGCAGACATAAAAAAGGAAGGAAGCTCTAAATCACTGTTAATTTACTTGTTTGACAGCATTTTTTCCCTCTGATGATATAATCGAGCAATAAAGACAATATAATAAAAAGCTTCACAGAGTTCAAGTGGTTTTTTTACTGTATAGAAACAGCTGAACACTTCAACACAATATTTGGAACATCCAACACTGTACCTGACCAAGAAAGGAAGAAGAGTTATTATCCCACTCATAGTCAGATATCCAGCTTTTGATATGGAAACTAATATCATAACAATTCCACATCTCCTCCTTTAACAAAACAAATCCAACAGAAAGCGCCACTGGAGTTTGTCCTGCCTTGAAAACATTCCTCAGAAACTAGCAGCAGTTCAAACTTCTCAATGTAGCATTTAATTCTGCCTGAGACTGTAATACATGCAAGCTTTGAATAAATGGAATTGTGGCATTCATTCGCAAATTGCATTGCTGACAAGCCTCCGAGACAGAACCAAACCCCAAGGAGTATTGATTGCTCCACTTAAGGCAATGCAGTGCTCCAGATCTTAAACATTTACTCGAGCGCCTGAAGACTTCCCAAAACTTTTACTTTCCAGGCTGAGCTCTTCCGAATCACATCGAGCAGTTCAGAGGTAACAGACTTTCAGGAATCCTCAGCCAAGAAAACAGCCTGAGGTAGGATGGAAAGCAAGGCAACAAGAAGAAGAAAGACAGGGTTGTGTTTATATATATATTTTAAAAGATTCTTATGCTGAGTAAATGAGAAACAAATATGTAATTGCTAAAGTAGCTGAAAGGGAAAAAACCTCCTAAAACACATACACACAGAAATGAGCAAAATTCATTAAAACATTCCAGTGAAAATTAATGGACTTGTCTAAGTTAGCAATATCCAAACATAATCATAAAACACACACATACTGGGCAAAGTTTTAAGTTATAGACCTAATTCTGCCATTGTAAACCAAGTCTACATTACTGCAGTATTTTGTTTGGGTATGAACAAGCAATTGTCTGTCCATGAACTTCTAAAATCCTTTCCTCATTCATTGTTATCTTAAATTAAGAGGGATACACTTACTTTTGTTTCTCCGAGTGTGACTGAACATATTCTGCTGGCATCTGTGACTAAAAAGTTCCCTGAACCTGACTTCTTTGAACACAAAAACTCTGCTTTACAATACTTGTAAATACAGGAGTCTCAAAGGAGCCATCCATCTGACTGAACCCTAAGGTTTACTCTGCTTTGAGCAGGGGGCTAAGCCAGACGATCTGCAAAGGACCCTTCCAAACTAAATTATGTTGTAAAAAACTCCGGTGACTGAAAGCTCAACCTTAACTCTGCCATTTTAAGCAGGTGCCACCCAAACACACTATTATTCAATCTCATAATATCAACTCTTCTCTTCCTTCAAACACTGAGGCATCAGTATCTAACAGCTCCCTTGGAACTGAATTAAACTCTTGCAGCAGCCTGGTACATCACCAGCAAAATCTTGTACAGAGAACTTCTTCACTGTTGCATGTTTTTTGGCAGCGCAGTCTTCTCAAATGAAACTACCTGCAAACGTAGGTGAGGGCTGCCCAGTGGAGTCAGTGGGCAGAACTATAAAATCAGGGTGCTAGTCAGCAGTGACAGCAATCCTCAGGTGCTCTGCAGGGTACATAACAACTTATGAGGAATTAATGAAGGCCTGGAAACCCTGAGAACACAGCTTCCTACCCAAGCTGTGCTAGAGCCAACAAGGACTTGCCCCGCTGAGTTACTTTTGTTCAGTTACACTGTAACACTCCCAAATTATTCTGTGTATCGACATCTGACTATTTATTTGCAAACAATTGCAACAGAATCCAAAATATCCCAGGGAGGTTTGGTAAGATGCTACATCGCTCACGGGTCCTGGAGAGGGGTCAGGCACCAGCAGCAACCTGTAACGCGACTTGGGAGTGAACCACAGCACGGTGCCCTCAGTGGGGCAGAGCCAAGGCCGAGCACAGCAGCTGGCAGCTTCTCTTGGGATGTGCGTGGGACACTTTACATTCTTCTGCCTCCCCTAACACCTCCAAATGAAATACACTCTCTGTCCTGCTAGGAAATGTATTGCTAAAACCAGTGAGAATCAGAGAATAAAAACGTATTTTACACAGAGTAACCATTAAAGCAACATGTTGCTTTAAAAAAAAACCCCAAAACAAACAAAAACCCCACACACAAACCAAGTCACCATTTACACCATCTGCACAGTGAATTCCATGGTATTTTCTTAATCTAGAATACTATTATTCTGAGTTATCTAAAGTATTATTACTATTGTTAGATAATAGTTTTTAATCCAGTGCAATCTAGTTGCAAAAGAAATTAAAATAAATAAACCCCACTGAAAGGTAGCATTCATGTGGGACATCTGGTGGGTGCGCCTTTCACACACCAGGGGAAAAAAGAAAACCTCCTCCCATGAACTGAACTTAAAAATTAATCCGAAAGAAGTACAAATTAGGCCGTGTATTAAAAAAAAAATTAAAATAAAAAAATTTTAAAAATCAAAATAACACACGCCGAACTCTATCTGCACAATGAAGGCAATTGTTCCTCGGCCCAGAAAGAGCCGTGACTTCCCCCGGCGCGGCGGTCAGGAGGTCGGGGCCGCGGGCGGCCTCAGCCGCAACCCGGAGGCGGGGGCAGCGCAGGGCCGGGCCCG